>JADHZB010001211.1:0-45135 GCA_015657535.1 Nephromyces sp. MM_2019 | reverse complement strand
GGGGGTGTGGTAGGGGGTGTATGGGTGCAAAAACACTCCAGTGATGTAGACTTGTGCATTTACGCCCGTTAAAGACATCAAATTAGAAACAGCTTATGTGAGTGCAGGCACAAGACATAAACACACACACATGCATACATACACGCGCCCACAAAGAGCTTCCACTTCGTGCGTTTCTGTGTGTTCCATGGTGTTTTTCTAATCAAGGGGAGCAGGTGGATTTCATGCTTTCTCCCATTTCCAGAGGATGAAATATATCGTGTGTTGTCCTGTTTGTGTCAGTCCCTCTAGCTGGGTGCGTTAGTGTTAGCGCCTCTGTGTGGTTTGTATTATGTGTGTGTGTGATAGTACTCATGTCACAATGTGTGTGTGTTAGTGCTCATATTAAAGTGTGTACGTGTGTGTGTGTGCGCTCACTCTTTCGTTCTGTCTTTGCGCTAGCTCACTCCCTCTCTATCTGTGTGTATGCTCATTGCTTCACTCTCCTACTGTGTGTGTGCGCTCTTTCACTAACTCCCTCCATCTCTCTGCGTCTGCGCTCCATCTTCTTCATACAACTTACCACCCAGTTCGCTAATTTTTCACCCAAAAGGCGATATTTTCGCGAATTTTTTTTTATTCTTCTGGAATCTTCACGGTGCTCATTGCTAAAAGCTTCGCTAATATTCTAAATTTACTGACTTTCTCCAATTTTTACTGGAAGAAGAGACTAAATTCTTCTTTTTCTGCTCTATTTCAAACTCTAAATAATGCCGCGTAATTTGCAGTAGAAACACTCATTTCTCACAATTTTTCACTAATTTTACTGGAGATTGCAGGTAATTTCTCGGTTTTTTTTATCTTCACTGTTTTTCTTCATCATCCTTTCGCTTAATCGTCAGAATTCGTCCAAAAACCGCGTTTTTTGTGTGTTTTGCTTCATTTTTTCTTGAAGATGTTGTGTTTGTTGGTTATTTAGGCATTTTCATGAGGCAACCGTTTCGCGACGATAATCACACCTTTAAAGACAATGTCTTCGCTGAAGAGGCAGAAAATACTGCCTCCTACTGCTCTCAATGGCGAAGATGAAGAAGAGAAGAAGTTTTCTTCCAGTTATCCTAAAGTTGAGGAAGAAGAAGAAGAGGATGAAGTTGCTGCTTCTCAGGCTATTCTCCAATTTGTAGACCCGGGAGGCTCCAATATTGGCGACCTTCTCAATGTTCCTTTGGGGTAGGAATATTTGTAGGCTACTCACGTTTAGGAAATTTGTCTGTGTGTGTGAGTTTTCGGTTTCGTCTTCATGTGGCAGTGTATGTACAGAGAGTCATACACCATCAAACCACGTGAAAGAAGATTTTTTTTTGTGTCGAGCTGCACACAGGTGTAAGAGGGTGTTGATGCGCTCTAGACTCTCTGCACACACACAGGTGTAAAAGAGAATTTACTATAAAGAAATGCACACATACAAAAGGCGTTCTTACGCACGCTACGACACACACATTTTCTATAACTTAAATACCCACAATGGCACATAGAGAGATTTTTTTTTGTTCTGTTCCTCACACCACCACACCCCCAACACACACAGCTTTATACTGTTATTCACACCACCAAACCTCTGACACACACCTTTCCTCCCTTTTTTCACACCACTCCCTGCATACACACCCACCTATTCACACCATTTGAGGAAAAAAATCGCTTCAACATGCAGATCACACCATTCTCACCTCTAATCGATGCAGAATCACTAGGAGTCAACTGCAAAAGCTCTTAAACAGCATACTAGACAATGAAGAGGAGCTACCCTACACCTTCCACCTTGAAGATCAGCTGATCGAGCTGAGCTCAACGCTCTCAGAGGCTTTGAAGAGTTTAAAGGGTGTAACCAGTGAAAAAACTCTTCGGCTTACCTTCTATCCTCTCTCAACCTTCAAAGTTCGGCCAGTGACGAGATGCACTGCTTCTTTAGAAGGACACACTGCTGCTTTATTGTGTGTTGCATTCAGTCCAGATGGAAGGCAATTAGCTTCTGGATCGGGTGATACTACTGTACGTACAGTGCAGATGTATGTAGTTTTGGGTTTTTAGTTGTGTATGTGTGCGTGGATTTTTGTGTGCCTGTCATTTGGTGCTGCTGTTTTATATTTTTTGAAGGTTGTTGTGTGCTAGTGTGTGTGTTAATGCGTCAGTATTGGTGTGTGTTGCATGATAGCGTGTGCATTTGTGTTGAATCGTGTGTGTTGTTGGCGTGTAGCTTGTTGCGCTTGTATTTTGGTGTGTGTGTATATTGGCGTGTGTGTGCATGTCGGTTTTATGTGCGTGCTGGTGTTTGTGTGTGCTGCGTTGAGTATGTGCCCATATGTATATATGGGCCCATATGTGTGTAATGCATCTCTTCTTTATGTTAACTGCTCCATTCGTTATCGCCACGCTACACACTTTAGGTTTGAAGATTTTGTTAGTACTTTATACGCTCTTCATTCTCTTCATTACTTCAAGAATGTAATTTTCCTTGTTTTGCTTTTATTCTGTCACAGGTGAGATTCTGGGATCTCAACACCCAATGCCCTCTCTTCAGCTGCAGAGGACACACACACTGGGTTTTGTGTGTTAGTTGGTCACCAGACGCCAAAATCCTTGCCTCTGCTGGGATGGTAAGAAGAGCGCATTTTCTGAGGTGTTTTCTATGCTTTTTTGAAGATTTTATACCGTTAAGAGCAGCTTGGACGTGCGAAATTTGATTTTGTTAATCTATTGTGTGCGTGTGTAGACCTTTCGTTTTGAGGCTTCGTGCGCCTTCAGGTTGCGTATGTGTTGTTTTCGCGTTTTTATCTTTGCCTTTGGTTGCTTTTTCTTAAAGTTCCTAGCGTGTGTGTTGGCATTTTTTTCCTCAAGTTCCTGGCGTTTCTGCTGGCTGTTTCTTCCTCAAGTTCCTAGCGTGTGTGTTGGCAATTTTTTCCTCAAGTTCCTAGCGTGTGTGTTGGCATTTTTTTCCTCAAGTTCCTAGCGTGTGTGTGTATGTATAATTTTTTCCACCTGCACTATTTTCTACCAGCCTCAGTGTCTTTTTTGCAACCCTAATGGGTGTGTGTGTTGCTTTCTGGGTCAAAACCTATTTTTCTAGGACACTGCCATTCGGCTATGGAATCCTGTAGATGGAAAGGGTTTTGCAGAGCCTCTGCTGGGACACACAAAGGTAAGGAGTTGCGGAAGTTTCTAGATTACTCTATACCTTCACGCTTCCAGGTGTACTTACACCACGTGGTGTAGAGCTCTTTAAGCCTTTGTTTTCTATATTCTGAAATGCTTATTACGTTACTGTTTTCTGTGGAATTTTGTGTTTAATCTGATGCAACATGTCGCTCTTCTAGTGAGTGTATGTGTGTGTGCGTGCGTGTGTGACTCGGTGTGCGGGTCGGCGTGTGTGTGCATGTATGGGATGGTGTTTGTGTGCGCGTGTGGCTTGCTGTATGTATGCCTCTGTGTTACTTGGTGTGTGTTCGTCTGCATCTCTGTGTTTGTGTGTGTGTGTGTTCATGTGCGTGCGTGTATTCATGTTTATGCGTCTGTGTGTGTGCTAGAAGATTTCTGTGTGCGAATGAATGCTCTGTTTGATTTTCAATTCGATTTTAGGCAATTACCTGCCTGGCGTGGCAGCCATTACATCTAGTTGGCTCAAATGCAGCAGAAGATGTAACTAAACCTCTCCCTAAGCTGATCAGGTGTGTGTGTATGTGATGCATACGTGTGCGTATGTGTGATGCATACATGTGTGTGTGTGTGTTTGTGGTTTTTTTTTGTCTGTGTAATCGTGTTTATGTTTGTGTGTCTTTGTTTGTTTTCTTCTATCTTGTGTGTGTTGATTATGTCATTTGAATACCTCCAATTTCTACAGTGGCAGCAAAGATCTTACCCTAAGAATCTGGGATTGCACCCGAGCAATTACAGTGGCAGTTCTAACTTCACACATAAACATGATAACGCAAGTCAGGTGGTCAGGACAAGGAGGCCCAGGTATGGCTGTATGTACACTTCTCAAAACTTGAAGGCTGATGAGGGCGATGAGATTCTTTATATATTTTCTTAGTGTAGAGATGCAGTGGGTATATACACATCCTTTTGATGAGATTCTTCGTGTGGGAGCTTAAGCTTTGCCAGGCTTGAATGTACGTACACCCATATGCTTCCTCAAAGTCCTGAAAGCTACTACGCTTTTTTTTATCTTCATTGCTTCTAATTGCTCGATCGTGTGTGTGGTTCTAACTACAGATGGCTCTATATACAGCGCTAGTAGAGACACGCTCATTAAAGTGTGGGATCCTTCAGATGGAAGGCTACTCAGAAACTTGAAAGGTTTGCGTGCATTTGAGGTTGAAGAGGATAGTGAAGATGGTGAAGAAGAAGAAGAAGAAGATTATGGAAATGAAGATGATGAAGCGGTTTTTCTTGGTTTTACGCTTTAGCAATAGATTTGCCAGGGTGTGAGTTTTTTTTCATATTTCTCTTGCTTTTTCTGCGTGTGCAATTGGCTTTGGGTAGTGCTTATCAAGTGTGTGTGTGTGTGTGTGTGTGTATGTGTGTGTGTGTGTGTGTGTATGTGTGTGGGCGTTTATGCATCGTTAATTAAGGCCAAATTTACGTGTGTTGTGCTGCGTGTGTGCACACGCAATTGCTTGTAAATTTTATGCTATGCGCTCAGGTCATGGGCATTGGGTTAACACACTAGCTTTGAATACTGACATGCTTCTACGAGCTGGCCCGTTTGATCACAAGAGTTCTGGCAAACTCGCTAAGCCTTCAAATGAAGGATTGATATCCTCAGCTAAGCTTATCTATGAAGAAGGAATTAAACTGGTTGGTGGTAGAGGTGTGTGTGTTTTTATCTGAGTGTATATGGATTAGTATCTGTGTGTGTGTGTGTGTGTGTGTGTGTTTGCGTGTGAGTCTATATGTGTGTATGAGTGTGAATATTTACGTGCATATTTACATGTGTGTGTGTGTGTGTGTGAGTGTGAATATTTACATGCATGTCTACATGTGTGTGTCTGTATTTGTGCGTGTCTATGTATGTCTATGCATGTGCGTGTGTGTGCGTGTATTTGCGTGTGCTAAAGCGTTGCTGTTTAGATTGATGATATGAAGTGGACTTTGCAAGTATGAAGACCCTCGCGTATCACCAAGGCTGACTGCTGATGCTCGTGTGTTGCTTGACTCCAGGCAGGCGGAGTGTGTGCATGTTCTGCCTAAGCTGCTTATTATCGTCTCAATGCTTTATTTATGTGTGTGTGCCTTATCCTACGCATCGACTCTTGTGCTTATGATCTTGGGTGAAGATGGATTGTGCACGCTCGCACGCACACACTGAGTTACATCACATAAAAAAAGCACACACACGCTCAATTGCATAATACGTACACATGCCCAAACGCACCCGAGTATACTCTCATCCCAACGCTGCAAGACACACACACACACACACCCGGATCGCGCACACACACGAGATCTTTTTCTCAGTTTTTTTTCTTTTTCTTCCACTTTTTCGAGTTTTTTCATGCTTTCTGGTGTGTGTTGCTATTTTAAATGTTTACTATGCTTTCCAGCGACAATGGAGTATTGTGTGTGTATATGTTCTTCCATCTTTTTCTACTCTGCTATGCTTAATTTACTTATGCTTCTTCAGTGTGGGGGTGAGAGGCTTCTCTCTGGCTCGGATGATCATACGATGTACTTGTGGGATCCTCAGAGATCACAAAATCCTCTTTGTCGAATGACTGGCCATCAAAAACTTATCAATCAAGTATATATATAAGCGTGTGTGTTGATGGCTCTTGTTTGTAGCCTTTTTTGGAGCTCATGTGGGTGTGTATATGTTTTGTGTGTGTATTCTTCGTGTGTGTATATGTTTTGTGTGTGTATTCTTCGTGTGTGTATATGTTTTGTGTGTGTATTCTTCGTGTGTGTATATGTTTTGTGTGTGTATTCTTCGTGTGTGTATATGTTTTGTGTGTGTATTCTTCGTGTGTGTATATGTTTTGTGTGTGTATTCTTCGTGTGTGTATATGTTTTGTGTGTGTATTCTTCGTGTGTGTATATGTTTTGTGTGTGTATTCTTCGTGTGTGTATATGTTTTGTGTGTGTGATGTTCTTGAAATCTAACAACTTTCTCGGCTTTTGTTTGATAGGCTCTTCATCTACCTTTCTCCCCCCAAATTTTCTCGTAAAACCCCCCTTTTTTGCTTTCTTAGGCTGTTTTCTCTGCAGATGGACGTTTCATCGCTTCTGCTTCCTTTGACAAGACTATTCGGTGCGAAATTTTTCATTTTCTTTGTGTGCTTGCTGTTTTAGACGTTTTTCATACCCTCCTGAAAAGCATGACTTCAATCGAGCAGAAAGTGCATGTGTTTTGTCCTTTTGAATCCCCACATCCGACCTCCACTCCCCCACTCTCTCTACAGGCTTTGGGATGGAAGAACTGGGAAGTTTTTGGCTACTCTGAGAGGGCATGTCGGCCCAGTCTATCAGCTCAGTTGGGCGCCCGACTCCAAACTTTTAGCCAGCGCCAGCGCTGACAGTACAGCGAAGATTTGGGACCCCTTCAAGGCTAAGCTGAAGGGGTCCCTCCCAGGGCATGCCGATCAGGTTTTTGCTATTGATTGGAGCCTTGACGGGGGTAGTGTGGCTACTGGTTAGTATGTGTGTTGCGTTTTTTTTTTGTTTAGTGAAGAGATGTGCGGGTTGGTGTATTTGTGACCTTCCTGGTGTGTGTGTGTGTGTGTTTGTGTGTGTGTGTCCTTCCTGGGGTGTGTGTGTGTATGTGTGTGTGTGTCCTTCCTGGGGTGTGTGTGTCCTTTTTTTGGTTTGTAACCTTCCTGCTGTGTGTGCACCCCACCCGCTGTGTGTACACCCCACCCGCTGTGTGTGCACCCCACCCGCTGTGTGTACACCCCACCCGCTGTGTGTACACCCCACCCGCTGTGTGTACACCCCACCCGCTGTGTGTGCACCCCACCCGCTGTGTGTACACCCCACCCGCTGTGTGTGCACCACTTCCCGACGAATGCACAAAATTACCACGGTGTCCGCGCAACCCCCCCATAACGTCTCTACACCTCCCTCGCTGTGTGTGTATACCCTACTCCCACATCTACCTTACCTGCTTCAGCGAATCACTAACCCCTCGTTTACTCAAATTTCACTAATCTACAGGCTCCAAGGATAAGCTGGTGAAGCTATGGAAGAACTAAGAGCCTTCAAAACGAGGCTACACCTCTTCTTCCAGTGTACATACACCCCAAACGTATACACTGAGAGAGTAAAGGTGATAGCATATGGGGCTGCCAGCTTCACTCTCTTCCCTGGACACACATTCACACTATGGATCGCTTCATTTACCACAGGCTTTTCTAAAAATCGCAGAGTCCCTATTCCTCTTCCTTACTGGAAGTCAGCTTAAGAATGCCAAAACTAGTATACACCAATGTTATCAGTGTTTGTGTGTATGTGTACGTACACTGGGAATTTTATTCATTCTCTTGTATCGCCAGTTTCAATGTTTTCACTGGAATTTCTTGATGTTTAAGAGGAGATGCCAGAAACTCTTAACTAGAGTGTGTGCAAGCTCATCTTCATCTACCCCTCAATGAGTCCTTTGGAAAGGGTGTGTGTGTGTTCACCAGATATTCACTTGTTGCAGAGATTGTCTAAAGCCTATCAGATAAGCAGAGAGTATGAGGTTTTGGAGGGTATGCTGGGGGTGTGTGTAGTTGCAGGCGTTGGCATGGAAAAGGGCACCCGCGAAGGATAGCTGCTGGCAGCACCAGTGATGAGGAGTGCACACACATACACACACATACCGTAGGAGTGAAGAGTGCACATATCGTAGAGGAACTGACTACCGCACACACCACATCAGGGATGCATATACCATATAAACTACTGCACATGCCATATAAATTCCTGTACATATCGTAGTGCATTCACACACACAGAGCCTCACAAAGAAATCCACCCGAAATTCTCATGTAATCAGTTATCTTCCTGATGCATACAAGAATTCAACCAATCTTCGCAAATATTCCAGAGATAAGGGATTTTTGAGTCTTTCTTTGGGGTGTACGTACATCCCTAGTCGATGCATTTAAGATGCGATTAAAGAGCAAAAACTGATATGCTTGGTAAGCAGCGCAGCGGCAAAGATTCAGTATTTTAAACCAAAGAAGTAGAGAGCAAAGAGCTCACTCCTTCAGGCTTCTTCTCACTATAAAGCGAGCAAGTGCATGTGTGTTTTATCCCCACCAAAAAGAGGCGAAAACAATCAGGCCACACACAGCACATACGAGTTAGATCACACACACAACGTGAAATTGAACACACTTAGTACACCACTTATATCACACACACATAGGGTACACCACTTAGCTCGCACACACATGGTACGCCACCTAGACTACGCATATCATACACCATTTAGAATATATAGACACACACAGGACACTTAGATCACACAGATATAGCTCATCACCTAGATTGCACACACATAGTAAACCATTTAGGCCACAACAGATGTTGAAAACCCCCCCTCATAATACGCATACATATTGCGAACCACTAAAACCACTCACACACACCATACGCCACTAATACCAAACACACACCATATGCCACTCAGGCCATCCAAACCACTATAGACCCTCAATCACTAACAAAATATGATATCGAACATCAAATTCGCACACAAATAAGAGTATTAGAAAAAGCCAGAAGAAGAGGAAGAAAACAGCTTTTTTCTACTATGAAGCTTCAGGTCCCCTCTTTATCTTGTTGATAGCGAACGACTCTCCTGTTAGAGCTGCCATGCGATTATACCACGCATTGATGTTTGTATGCTCAAACACATCCTTCTCAGTCTGATAGGAAAAACAGCTTCTATTGAGCTAATACATGCTTTAACACATGAAACGTGAGTGGCACACACATGTTAAATGTGTTAAAGCACACACACTATACAACACACACACCACGCTGCTACGCATGCAAAACACACACACACGCTGCATAACACACATGCAGTATGCCATACACATAAACGGGTTTTTTCTCTAGGATTCATTTGAAAACAGTAGCATAAGTGTATATACAATATAGGAAAACCACACATACGAACAAACGTACACAAACGAACTCACAAACATACACACACGCACACACTGCTGGAAAACCGCACACGCACAAGCTGCAGGAAAATCATGTATTTTCTCAAGAAAAAAAACACACATTCCACAAGAAAACCACACGAACACACTAGCTAAACATGATCTGCAAAGCTTAGATAGCTAACTTATCAAAACTAAGGTAAAAAATGCATTGCATTAACTAAGAGCAGTGTACATACACTGCAGCTCAAAATTCTACTGCCAAATTTGCAAAGATGCACACACGTGAACTCACACACACCAACCCACATGAACTAGTTCACACATACATACACACAAGCTCTCCAATCTGGCTAAATAAAGAAGAAAAGATACTTACCCTAAATCCTTCAATAGATCTAAGAATTCCATACACTGCAATATCCCCCCCATTAGGCTTATCTCCTCCCAGAAAGTCATTATCTCCAACTTGCTCAATGAAGGTGTTTAGCGCCTCATACAATGCCTTCCTCTCATCCTTTACCTGCAGAAAGAGAATAAGCCAACACACACACAAAAGTCAACACAGGGAGAGATACTCACACATACAAAAAGATAGTGAAAAAAGTTTCAAGGAAGAAAAAGAGTAAACAATGGAGCTACTGTGTGCTCAGGAAAGATGCTCTACATTGCTACACACGTACAAACGCACACACATACACACAGAAATTTGTGGGCAAAAATGCCCACATATGCCTGTAATGTAAAGCAAATTGCACTATGAAACAGTATCTTATCTACATGTGAAAATGACAAACCAACACACACACACACACACACACACACACACACACACACCTCCCATCTAAAGCATAAAATACACAGTTGAGTTATTAACCGAGCAGAACCCACATTAAACTGTTTTTTACGCTTATCCGCCACCATCTTCATCACCACCAGGCCAGAAATACGGATGAGATGTTTATCAAATACACCAAAGTGTGGATGGGTCAATAAGTAGTTAAATGCTTCAGCTGACTCCTGCACACGCACACACGAAGGATGAGCATTCACCACATTATACACTGTACTATAGTTGTAGTACATACACACCATAAACAAACCAACATACGCATACACACAGGCACATCGACACCAAAATATACACAACAACCTGCACACACATCAATACACACAGCACTAGAAAAAGCACCTCAAAACTGCAGTTTCAAGCCAACATTATTAAGTGTACATACACCTCCATCAAAACCAGAAACAGTGTTACCAAGCACTCAAAACGTTTCAAAGCTTGTACCTGTGAATTTCAATCAGAAGATCTTCATTTTTCGTTACATTCACACACATAAGACAGATTTTGAAGATGACAAACTAATGATAAATTCATAAGCATAGATATTCTGAAAAGCATACTACATGCACTTACTGAGTAGCTTCGGTAGATGTTCATCACAATGAGTTGAACAAGCCAATTGTCAGTCCTGAAGAGAAAAAAAAAATCTTCACCAGCTACTATAATCCAATTATATTCCAAACTTGAGATAGGAGGCAACATCATTGTAGTGTGTGCGCGAAAAAGCGTGCACATACGGACGAGTGTAAGTACACTCAAGTAAGCGCTCATTTCTGGATATCGCTTCACTCTGCATCATACACAACGAAAGTCCTTCTTCTTGCTCATCGTGTTCTCCTTATTTATCACCTTCTTCAGCTCCTTCTTTATCATCTTCAAAAAAATTAAATCTCTAATCTTCAAAATCACTTAACTCCTTCATATAGCCTCTCTATCATTTGCTTTGAATAGCAGCTTCATCTATCCTGTCAAACATTCCAGCTACAACCCATAGATATCTGCTGCAACTAATACACACCCCCCCATACCCCCCAAGAACCCACCTCTATCGTCAAAATACCCCCTCCCTCTACCCCCCAACCTCCCCCCAACCCATTTCACATCCATTACGGATTACCCACCATTGTATCCAGGAAAGCTCAGCTTCCTTCTCTTCAGCAGTCATACACACACCTTCAGCCTGCTGATGCTTCATAACTTTAGCCACTATACGCTTACTGTCTGTTAGATAAACAGCTGTAGGATCACTCTGTAATTCCTCTAATGTATAGGGAATAGGCTTAGCTTTCCCACTTTCCGACTTATCCCTCACGAGTAAAACTGGGACCTTCTTATAGCCTCCTGTAAAGTTCAACTCCGTCTTACGGAGGGGGTGCACCTCCGCTACCTGTGTGTGCGAGAGAGAAGCAGGGGGTCAAGAAGGAAAAGCAAAGAAAATGTGCTAAAAAAGGAGCACATATTCTAATCTCCACATAGCTATAGAGCTTTGTTCAGCTTTGCAAAACCCAGAGAGAAAGTGGATATCAAGAAGGAAGAAGCAAGCAAAAATCCCCTAAAATAGTAGTACACACACACTAGATGGAGCTATTGAGCTTCTTCTACCTCGGTTAAACCTACACTCCGGAAACGAACAAGAAACAAGCACAAACGATGGCGAAGGAGAAGCTATAAAAGAAGAGATAACTACTTTTCCATGAAATTGATGCCTCAAAATTTGCGTAATAACTGAACAATCAAACTTTTAACTGCATCTTTCCCAAACACAAACGTATGATAAAGTAGTGGGTGAAGCATTACAAGTGTACGTACACCTAAACAGGTCTTTCAAGACGAAAAAAGCGGTGCAAAACAAAGGTCTATCATACCTTAATAAAAGGTGCCATCAAACCAAGTTATGCAAGCCATCATAACCCGGAATGAAACAAAGCACCTACACACACGCCAACCCGCACACACACACACACCCAAATACACACACACACATACACTTACTCGATAGGGAATCTTATACAGATCCAAACAAGCCCTAACTTTTCGGCAAAAAGGGCAGCTTTCAAACTGATAGATAACCACATCAGCATCTCGAAGATTCAGATTTTTTGCCAATGAAGGCGAAGAATCATCTTCAATTTCAGCCTTGAGATCTCTCTTGACTGCCTCACTGGTAGTGTTGAAGCTTGAAACCGGGACTGCAGGAGCCTTGCCAATAGGTGAAAATGTTGGCCGCTCTTCATGCTCCTGCATCAAACCTGCCTCACACAAAGCGGGTTTCGCAGTGAGAAAGTTCAAAGGCCTCAGAAGCAATGAGATAATCCTCAGCAAATCATACACTAAAAAAGCAAATCTTTCCTTGTTTATGAAGCTCATCAGCTTGTCTTCAACTGAAGATATAATCCCTCCCAGAAACAAGCAGGTTAGCTTCATCTCCAAGGAAGAAACAGAAGCAAGCCACAATCTCTTTGATCTTCCCAGGTGTGCAGAACTACCACACACATCTTCTTGCTGAAAAGAGAAATCGCTGGAAGCTGCACTTGAGTCGATCTGAGGAAGATCAGTGGAAGCAGGAGAGGAAAAAACTGATGAAAACTGCTCGTTATCAGGCATCCTACCACATGAATATTCCTTCATTCTTCCTCCATGAAACTCTTGCCTTGAATCTTCAACCACAGAAGAATGTGGATGATTGGAAATTGGTTGAGCAATTGAGCTCATACGGCGAAAAGAGGGCTGCAAGCACTTTACTGCGGAGTCATAAGCGCTAGAAATGCAGTTTTCACCAAAAATTTTCGCTGCACACAAGTTCTTCTTCACCTTCCCCCACACTGAGGTTAATGGACTAAAATCTGAATAAATAGAGGTCTTTCCCTCTACATGAGGGAATGAAAGCTGTTTGTGTGGAATATCTGAAGCTTCACTTCGTGTTTCCATCGAGGGTGTTCCTCTCAATCCACTAAACTCAATTCGCCCGCTCAAGTTGAAAGAATCTCTTGAATTAAAATCATTAACACGCTGAGAAGCAGCTCGTTTTGCATAAACTGCCCGCTGCAAAGCAAGTATGCCCACACACCACATTGGATGAAGCCTTTGGTTAGCTTCTTTCGAGATATTCGGTGAAGATTCGCTATTTTTACAGCTGCCCTTACACATAGGCTGCCCAGGAAACTTGAACAACCCAGTATTCTGCCCAAAATTTGCCGAATTTTCCTGTTGAAGAGGATGAAAGGCAAATCTTCCAAATCGACATGGAACTCCCACACTCTCTATACCGAGATTTTCACAGCTTTGAAGGTGCGTAGAAGAAAGGGATGAAGCCACCTCTCCTCTTGTGGGGATTTCCTCCTCCAAAAATTGTGAAATTGACGTTTTAGTAGCAAATGAACGCGAAAAAGGGGCTTTTTTATAAACACCCCACAGGGGGGGACTCAAAAATAGAGAACCTACAGTCATCATGGCCTCAAACTCTCTCTTCTCATTACTGAGATTCTTCAAAAAATTCTTGCTCCTATACTCCACATGCTTCCCGATGATTTGCAATCCTTTGTTAGTATAGTGTGCAGCGTTTCCTACCCTCTTCTCCTGATCTCTCAGATTTACAAAAATGTATGCACCTCCTAGGGGCCCCTGCTTAGAACATCCGAGAAAAGAATTGTATCCCGAAAAATTCCATCCCGCATGCATGAAGGGAGGCAACAAATCTTTTGCCTCCCTCATGTTAAGAGGTGGGGGGGTTGATAATATATGGGGGGTGTGGGAGGTGGGGCGTGAAACGGCAGAGGGAAAAGTGGGGAGGGTCGAAGTGGTAGAGAAAAAGATGAAGGGGGTGGGGAAATGTTAGAAGAAGAGCTGAGGGGGCTGGGGAAATGTTAGAAGAAGAGCTGAGGGGGCTGGGGAAATGTTAGAAGAAGAGCTGAGGGGGCTGGGGAAATGTTAGAAGGAGAGTTGAGGGGGCTGGGGAAATGTTAGAAGGAGAGCTAGGGAGGCAGGGGAGCGGAGAATTCTCAGAAGGATACTTTAGAAGTAGGAAAGTATAATAAAAAATTAAAGGCGTAACAAAAGAAAAGTAAAGCTCAGAGGCTGAAAAGAAGTAAGAATTTGGACTTTTTTTCCTGTGTGTAGAAGCTTCGTGTATGCGGGTGTCCAAAAATTGCAAAACCCTCTGCTGAGGAACTTATCACACACACACAAGGTTAGTTATTTTCAAGCAACAAATAGCGAGTATACGAGAAATGAGAGTTTGCGCAATGGAGGAAGAAATAGGGTTTCCTCTGGGAAAGCCGCTTCATAAGATGTTATTGTGCGAGAGGGGGTCGCCGTTAATATTCTGAAAGTAGTCGTGTGTGTGTGTGTGAAGCTATCAGGTAGTGTGTTAAGCCACTGTGTGTGAAACTATCGGTTTTGGACCGTGTCACGGTATCTCAACGCGGCGGCCTAGTCTTTCATGCATTAGGATGGTTTGGGTTCAAGTACAAGATACATTAGGTTTTGGTTGGTATGTGTGATGCTAGATTGCCGTTATGAACATCAATAGTCCCCGTGGACTAGTTGTGCAAGCATTGCGCAAATTCAAAAGTTCCTTTTTCAAAAGTGGCGTGTGCTCATGGTGATGGAACTTAGCTTCTATGTGTGTATTGAAATGTTGACATCAAAACTCTCTGACATAAACAATTAAAGGTAAAGCGCTATTGCTTTCTGGTTGAAACAGGGTGTTTGCGCGGTAAATATGCTGCTAAAGGGCTGTGGATGCATCATTGACTATACATCAGATATGAGGCTAACATTACAAGCAGTAGCTGGTCCGTAACACTAGTGGTTCATCAGCTAGTCTGTGAACCTATTAGCTTTTGTGTTTACATTGTGAAACTTCTTTTTTTCATTCAAAAGTCATCCTCCTCCAATCGATTTTTGAATGGAGGAGATACCTGAATGTTGTACGGCTATGTATTGTGCTTTTGAAGATTGATAGTAGATTATGTGATCCCCCAGCCTATCCACTGGCTGCCTCTGTTAACAGGCCTAATATAGGCTGGGGGATCACAAGTGGGGGGCAGGTGTGCAAACCAATATTCTGTGTGCGAATGTATTATGTCTGCGAGCGCGAATGCGTCTTATGTGTGTGTATCCCGTTGCTTTCGTAATTTGCCTCTTTCATGAGCATCTTAGCGGCTCCGCCACTTCACTCGTTAAGCGTGCCGCTTTCGCAGGCAAAGGAGTTCGCCACTCCCTCTTCATAGAAAACGTCTAAATGCGCGTAGCTTCCTCAAAGTAGCTATCAGGTGAGTATCATCCTCCCCTTAAGGTGATAAAATCGCTCCTCTGGGTAGTGCAGAATCCCCCCTTCTCTTAAAGCAAAAAACATCCATTTTATGCATTATTTAGTTTGAGCGCCTCCTGTGTCAGGTCCTTCTGTTTAATCTTTTTTATCTTTTTTTAATCTTTTTCATACTTTTTTAATCTTCTTTTACACCTTTTTCCTTTTTTCTATTTTTTTTATATCTTATTCACATTTTTCATCTCTTTGTTTCCCTCTTCTCCCATTCTTTTCCATTCTCTTTCTGCTTCTTCCCCGCGGGCAATGCAATGTCCTCTAAAAACAGGCTTTTAGTGTAAAACGGATGATTTTTCTAATCGTTTGCAGAGTGTGTGACTTCAGCTTATATTTCACCAGCAGTCTCTGCGAATAGACCTAAACTCTTTCCCTCTTCTAACGATTTACTCAGTAAATAACTCTCCTCTTTGTTCAGATTTACTTTTCGCAAACGCTTGAAAAAAGAGGATTTTTAAAGGCTTTTTGCTTGGTAAAGTGGCATTTTCTGCTTCTCTTGATGTTTTTCTGGTATTTGATGTGTAGAAGTTGTTTTGAAGCGGCTTCAAGGCATTTTTTAAAAATAATAGCCTTGAACGATGTTGCTTAGATGAAATTCACGCTGAAAAGGACTTTTTCTGCATCTTTAGCGGACAATTTCGCTTGTTTCTCTCTTTTTTTGTTTTTTTTTATAATAATGGTAGAGAATGTTGGAAGAAGGGTGGAAAGCTAACTTTTTGTAGTGGATTTCCGTGTTAGGGGGATGAAGGTTTCTTTTTTGTAGAAAATGTGGAAAAATCTCACTTTTTGGGCGTATTGATGCGTGAAAAATCGCTGTATATACAGTACTGTTGAAGATTTTTATTTGCATGAGGGTGGTGCGCAGATGGGTTTTTTATAAGAGTTTTTGTATGGTGTTTGTTGGTGTTGGTAGAGTTATAGTACTTTGGAGGAGGCAGTGATTACGTGTGTGTAATTTGTAGTGACAGAGTCAGACGTAATGCTCTAGAAACGTGTGTGTGCTCAATAGCTTTTTATATTGTTAAGAAATTTACCTCTCTTAAGATGAAGATGCTTTTGTTTACTCAAACTAATCACAGTTCGAACAAGCTGCAAATTTGAAGGAAATCTTCATAAGAAATGTCGCTTTATTTGAAGCTTACGAGATGGCTGATTTTTCATCAGCATCTCACGGAAAGCTTCTTATTGTGATTCGAAGCAAATGGCTGCTGTCTTTATGCGTAAGAAGCAGATTGAATGCGGATTGTTGCTATCTTTGTGTGTGTGTGTATGAAGCCGAAATAATTTTTCATTGTTATTTCCAGGTTCCTGAGCGCCCCTTTTTTTGCGTAAGCTTCACTCCCATAAGAATGGCACGCGCAATACGATATTCTGCTAGCTCAAGATGGCTATGCTTGCTCTCGCTCATATCGAGCTACTTAGCTGTGTGTGCTTACGGCGGATTGTATTCTCCCCAAAGTCATGTGAAAGTCGTTAGTGGAGATCAATTTCAGAGTCAAGTGGTAGATACTGCGAAAGTATCGCTCGTTGAATTCTATGCTGATTGGTAAGCTCACACCGGTAGCGTAGTATCCTGTGTCTATGCAGTGTGTGTGTGAAACTACCCGTGTATGTATTCCTTGTGTGTGTTGATGGGGGTAAATTCTATACTAGAAATCTTGAAATTGGCTTTGTTTGACTCCGGTAAGCTTAAGGGTGATTAGCTTATCGATTTATGTGTGTTTCTTGTGATTAGCTGAGTGCTTGAAGCCACACATTTTTTAAGGATTAAAGGATGATTTCTCTATCAAAGTGTTTGGATTTTAGTGCTTTTTTTCTTGTGTGTGAAAGTTTCTTCTGCACTGCCGTGTGCGTGACGTTTGGGTTTTCAGCTTTGGAGGACGTTGCGTTTCTTTCTGCTTGTACTTTATCATCTTTTTAGCTTCATTTATGGCCTTATGTTAGAGGAAAGTGCATATTTTGAGAGAAAATTAAGAGATAATTCTCAAAAAGAGCCATAAATACTATGAAGATGAAGAGGGAAAATACAGAGGAAAATTAGAGAACATTCATTCAAAGGTATTCAGTGTATGATACAGAAGGATCCAGGCTTCTGTTTTCACCACTATAAATTGGCTTCTCATCTGTTTAATGCTCTTCACTGGACACCAAAAAGAAGGCGTTTTTTTATGCATTTTGCTGAATTATACTTGAAGATTTTGCTCTATTTGCAGCGTTTAACTCTAAACCCTGTTTTATTTAGGTGTGGGCATTGCCGAAATCTTGTCCCGGAGTATGAGTCTGCTGCTATGGCTCTTAATGGCGTCATTGATGTATTCGCTGTTGATGATCAGTCGGTAATGCAGCGTTATGGAGTTCAAGGATTTCCTACTCTGAAAGTCTTTGTTTCTCGAGGTGAGTTCTTTTCGTAGATGTTTTGCTCGTATGGAGATGAAGATGAGGGGATTTGAAAGATATTCTTGTTGCGTATGCGTTTATTTAGCTATGTTTCAGGCATTTTTGAAGCGTTTATTGCGATGATTTGTGTGTTTATTGTGATTATTGGCGTGTCTACTTGATGATTTTTCGCTCTTCCAGCTGATTATCTCTTCGTCTAGCTTGAAATTCCCTCCTACTTTCCCTCTTTTTCTCAACTTGTTATTATCTCTGGGCATCACGTTTCCCTCGCTAGTGCTCAGCTTAGAAGCTTAGATTTCTCACCTTTGAAAAAATTTCTTCATTCTCATTGAGAACACTGGCTTACTGGAGTTTTAGTGTGTATTTCACTACATCATCTACAGCATTTAGAGGTTTTTTTACTTAAAGTGGGGCTTTCTACTGCTTCATTATAGGAAATGGGAAAGCTCCGAAGATTTTTGATTACAACGGCGAGAGAACTGCAAGAGCTATTACATCGTTTGTCTCTGAGATAATCAGCAAAGTTATCAATGTTCGTCTAAATAATAAGGGTAAGCTAGGGTTTAGGGTTTATGGCTTGCCGTTAAGGTTTTACCGCTTATATTTTAGGTTTTAGGGTTTACTATGGATGTTTCACCGTTTAGGATTTATGGTTTACCGTTTAGGCTTTAGGGTTTAGTATGTATGAGGAAGCTTGCAACACCTTGGAATTTCTGAAGGGAGCTCGAGAGATCTCATATTTTTAATACTTTTTTCTTCTTTTTCGTAGATATATATACATCTCTTCATCGCTATTCTTGCTCTGATTAGAAGCTGTAAGTTTCTTTGTGAATTGCAGTAGCTTAGCTTCTAAATGCTGATTATTCTTGCTTACTGATGTGATGTACACTATATACTAACTCAGGTAAAGCATCCAACTCCGGACAAGAAAATGAAAGAAAACCCCCTTCAAAGAAGAAAGAGGCTAAAGCTGAAGATTCTGCTGTTGTTGTGCTAAATTCTTCAAACTTTGATAGCTTGGTTATGGAGAATACCAGCGATACCTGGTGAAGTAGCTTCATGTATATTATGTTTTGAAAGATGAACTTGTGTGTGATTTAAAGCGTGTATTTGGCATCATAATAGGCTAATTAGCTGCTTCTTTAACCAAATTCATGGCTCAGATGCAGTGTTTTTTGCGTGTGCAGAGTATGAGGTATCGGTGTATGTGTGTGGCTGTTGGATATTATCGTTGTAAGTTTTTGGCATACGCTGTTGGTGCGTGTGTGGATATTTGATTGCACCTTTCGATATCCTTTTTTCTGCTTGTCTAAAAGCGCAAATGTTGAATTTCCTCATCAAATTGACATTTTTCTCCTTTTTTTCCCGATTTTCGTCAGTTCAGCTGATTAACCATATAACTGCTGTAGCTTCAGACTAGTTCCTCATCGGTTTTTCTTAGTAGATTCCCTCTATATTATGCCGTATATATGCGAACGATGTGATTTCTCTCTACGCTTTCAATTTTTGCTACATATAGTCGCATATTTCCAGCTAGTAATGCCTTCTCTTCTGGAGCATTCTTGGCTTTGATAACCTGAAAGATCTTTTTGTGAGTTTATCACTCTCTTCTGTAAATTTTCAATTCTCATAACAGCAGTAGTTTTCTGTATACTTTTTGTTAACATATAGAGTATTTCTACGTTGAAGAAGTGCTTTACACCGTATTAAAATCTCTTCTCATTGGTATCATATATGTGTATATATTCCCCTAGTTCTGTATATCTGGCTATTTCTGCTGCATAAAATAGCTTTTCACACACGCACACACCAGTTCTTTGCTAAGCTTCTTCCTCTCCTTGCTTTTCTCCCTCTTCTTCCCCCTTTTCTTCCCCCTCTTCTTCTTTTTCTTCTTCTAACTCACCACTTTCTCCTTTTATACTATACAATTTGCTTTAAAGGTTTGTTGAGTTCTATGCGCCATGGTGTGGGCATTGTAAAGCTCTGGAGCCTATCTGGGAAGAAGCAGCTCAAGCTTTCAAGGGGAAAGTCTTATTCGGGAAAGTCGATGCAACTTCTGAGGAAGCGCTTGCCACACGATTCAACATTAACGTGAGTTTCTCTATAAGCTGTTTGATATTATCTGAAGCTCACCTATATGTGTGTGAAGTTATCACTTAGTTCTCTACATCTCCCTCTTTTTGTTCTCTCATACTGCTTTTTCTCGTGAATTTGATGTTTTTTTTGTATTTTTTGATGTTTTTCTACAGGTTTGTAGCTTTGGATTGGTAGCAAAGGTTTTTAGGCTGAATGTTGCTAGTTACTCTAGTTGTAACTAACCTCTTTTTTTTTTTGGGAAAATTGTGACGATTTTTTTCCAGGTAGTTACCTTTCTTTGCTTTTATTAATATGTGTGTGGGAAAGAAAATCAGTTAAAATCTTGAATATGCTGTCTTCAGGCTTTTCCAAAGCTAAAATTATTTCCTGCTGGAAAGAAGGCAGATCATTCAGTAGTTGAATATGAGGGAGACCGCAATTTGGCAGCATTCGAAGCTTTTCTTCAACGAGACCACTCGTAAGCTCACCAAAGTGGCTGTAAATGTGCTGATTGAGAAGAGGATGATTTGTGGGGAATAGTGAATTTCTTGCAAGGCTATGATTGAACACACACACTTTTGATTTCGCTGATATTTCTGCTTTATTTACTCGCGTTTTTGATTTATCATTTGACGTGGTAGCTACAGTGGCTTTAATACTTTTGTGGGTTTACCTGCTTCCTGTAGGGCTTTCGGTAAGTTTCCATAAACCATCTAATGATGCCTTTCAAGGAGCGTTTACGAAGCAGTTTCTTCAGATTTATATTTGTGTGTGTGGTTTTTGATAATTTGAATGATTTTGCTAATGACATCGTTGCTATCAGCATAAAGTTTTAGGTGGAGAGTTTGAAAAATCGCTTCAATTTGTTTAAAGGTGCTTGGATTGTCTGTCTTGTGTGTGTTAAGCTTTTCTAGCAGTTTGTTTCCCATGATTTGTTTCTCAGGCAATCTATAGAACAAATTCTTACGGGAGAACAATTCAATGATTCATGCGAAAGCTCGTTATGCTTGGTAGCTTTTCTTCCTCACATTTTAGATTCTATGGCAAGTGGAAGGAATCAGTATCTACAGGATCTTCTTGATATAAGAAAGAAAGCTGATACGCCTCTTAAATATTTTTGGACTCAGGGTAGGTTGAAGATGTACCCTTACCTGCTTTTTTTTCTTTGAAGATTGCTCTGTTTCCATATACTCTATGCTTTGCTTTTTTTGATGCACTTAGTGCGAAATGGCCTTGTTAAAGATTTTGTTGAGGGTGACTGTATCTCTTATATCGACCATATTATATTTTTTGAGGTATATTTTCTACTACCAATTTACCTCTGCCGTGAAACTGTTGTTCCCCCCTAAAAGTGCGGATACTTTTACGTCTCTATTGCCTCATTTTCTAACAAAAGGAGGCAAAAATGTGCCATTTTATCTCTTGAGTTCGCTCTTTTGCAAAGCCAGATTTAGTTATAGAAAAGGAGATAAAATTTTCATAGCAAATTTACCACGAAATAACCTCAAAACTCAAGTTTTTGCTGTCGTTTTTTTCATCTTCATTTAATTATGTTGAAGATTACTTAGCTTGTGCAGGCCAAATATTTGATGAAAATCTGTTTTTTGATGAAATTAAAATGTGTGAAAAGATTTCTCAAAAAAACCAAAAACTAGTGTATAAATGTGAAAATCTCTTGCTTAAAATTTGTGTGCTGCAACACATTGATGTTTTCTCCCCTTCTGATGTTGGCGCCATGCTTCAAGGTGTGTGCAATTTTCTGCTCCTGATTTTTTACTATTTTTGCTGCTTGAGGTTGCTAGCTAAACTTCACTCTTTTTTGGTATCTCTATCAGCAAAGAGTTTTATTGGCTTCTGTACGCCATTAGCACGCATCCAGCAGAATCTTGCTCTCTTCCCCAGACACCAGAAAAATCCACACAATTTTTGTTATGTGTATAAATGAATGCATTAGATAGCTCAGGACTTTTTCCTTAAAAATCTCCGAATTTCTCTTATTTTTTACAGGCGGAGATCACCCTGATTTGGAGTCTCAGCTCCATCTTGGATTCGGATTTCCTGCGTTGCTAGCGGTTTCCTTGAAGAACAAGCTTTTTGTGGTGCACCGTGGGAGCTTCACTAAGGTACTGGG
Source organism: Nephromyces sp. MM_2019 (assembly GCA_015657535.1). Taxonomy (NCBI): domain Eukaryota; phylum Apicomplexa; class Aconoidasida; order Nephromycida; genus Nephromyces; species Nephromyces sp. MM_2019. Next base: position 23,224 of record JADHZB010001211.1, on the reverse strand, counting down.
ATTTTTTCTATACTGAGATGGATATATTTTTTTTCACCTATCAAAATTTGATGGCAGCTGCGATAATGTTTGAGTTTTTTTCCTCTTGTTAGAGGAGAGCTACTCTATGAAGTTTCGGAAAGAGCTTTAAAATATAAGCTGTAAAATCGAGAAGGAAACAGCCCGAAGGAGTGTTAAACGTCTTGCAGAATTTTGGCTTGAAAAATGCCTATAAAATGATGTTTCGCGATGATGGTAGTACTTAACCTGTTGTTTTGAAGAAGTATGATATGAATACTACCTCTGCTGGTATTTTCTGCGTTTTATTAGATTATAAAAAGATGAGAAAAAAGGGCAATTTTTGCACACACCCGGTTGTATTTTGTGTTTTTTAGCGCTTCTCGTCTCGTAACTAATACAAAAATTCTCCTGAGTGTGTTAATAAGCTGTAATTTGCTCTGCCTATTAAGATTCTCATGCACTCCATCTCTTTTTTTTTGTCCTAGGCTTTTTGACCTGAACGCAGTAATATTACGTAATACCATGTATAAAAAATCTTTACAAATACATCTTCGTGGTACCTAAAGTTTTTCTTGTGTGCCTTTCTTTACTTTTATTTTAGGACTCTATACATGACTTTATAAAGAATTTGGGAACTGGGAGGCTCCCTGTTCAGAATTTACCGGAAAAATTAGGCTTTGCTGAAGCATCTGCTTGGGATGGCCAGGATGGCTCTCCGGAGGTTGAAGATGATGAACCGAGCGTCCCATTAGCGGATACAAGAAACAGCGAATTATAACTGTATTTCAGTACTTGAAACTCAGCGAATGCTTAAATCCTAGCATTTAGCAAACTCTAAACAGTAGCTTCGTGTTCTTGATGTATTTAGCTAGCTAAATTGGGCTGATTATCGTGATTAAACCTCAGTTTTAGACGATTCCGGTTTTTTTTTCTCAAGGGGGTTTAAGTGATCCCGTAAATGAGCAATTAACTTCTTCAAATACATAGCTTAGCCATTCAAAGAATCAGAAACAATTAATTAACGAAAGCTGATCTGTGTTCTGCAGATTTTCTGCGCATTTAACGCTTGGTTGATTCATGCAGTGAAAGAATCTTTGGAGTGCTGGATTCTATATTTTTTGATAGTTGAGATTGAGCGAATAAAAAGTCAATACCGAAACCTTTTGCTGTCCAAATGAGTGTGCTTGGAGGTTGTATAAGACTAAGAATTCGTCTACTTGTGTGTGCTGCTGATGCTTTTTGTCAAACATTGGAATCTTGCTCCATTAGTACTTCTGCCAAACGTTAAAGGACGGTCTTTTGCATAAAAGCTTGTTCCTCAATGCCTTTCGCACCGTATACTTGATGGAATAGCCTCTGCGAGCATCTTTACACTTTGCAATCGTTTTTTCCCCCTTTTGTTTCTTGGTTTCGGTTTCTTCGTTGCTTTCCTTACTTGATCGTTGCAGGTAGCTGGAAGCTAAAAGTATTTGCTGGCTGATCTGGTGCCATGATGAAATCATTGCGGTGTGCGTGTTCTTTATCCTTTATAAGTAGATGATATTTCAATGTTTATGATGATGTTTCTTACTGGCTGATTTGCATGTCTTTCTAAAGTTTTATTCGTGGATTTCTGCTAATGTAACTGCCGAAATTTCTTTAAGCTGGGTTGAGACACTGGCATTCGCCCATTCCAGTTCAGGGGCATATATATGCCTTTTAATGCCAAAAGTTTTGGTAAATCTATACGCGCGGCATTTGCAGTATTTAAAAATATATAAATATAAAATTTTTCCATAAAATTACTAAATTGCCTTAACTGCAATTTTCTGACTTGGAGCATGTCAGCTTCCCTTGTAGTAAGAATTAAATTCTTCAAGGGTAATCTACCACTGAAATACAAAAATTACCTTCTGTGGTAATTGCTAGGTTTTAAAGATATGATCAAAAAAGTGGAAAACTAAAAGAAATATTATCAGTGAAACGGATTTTACCCCTTGCTTACTTTGCTCATCCGATACCAAATTGTAACAAACCGCAGTGCTTGTTGGAATCCTTTACCTATCGTTCCTCCGGGAAGATATGTATATATGCGGCCTTTAGTACTGCTTGATAGGGAGGAACTTTTGCAATTTTTGGTCTTCATAAATCATAGGATTCGCACCCATTTCTAAGACTTTATAAAAACCCCTGTTTGGAAATATACTAATAATATTATTAGGAGTACTTCATGTAAAAAATTTTTTTACTCTTTATATTCTAATACGTAGCTTATGAAGGGTAATTTCTCATTGATTTAAGCGTTTTGCGATAGAGTCTATATATTGGAATAATTCCGCAGCACATATTTACAAAAGAGCTCTATGGGCGACCTAGATTCTGCTGTGGGTATGAAGTACCACTCCTGCTTAGAGTTTAAGAAATTTGTCTGTGCAGTCAGTTTATTAGACTATTGCTGCGGAGCAGTGAATGAATTCTTGGTCACGGAATTTAATATGGTGCTTTATGCATCATTTTGGCATACGCACTGAGTATGTATCCTCACTCATAAAATGTGGTGCCTTTCCCGTTGAAATATATATGTAAAAATCATTGTCTGGACTGGTTTCTAGAGTAAAATATATGAATTATTCTCCGTTATTGGGGGGGGGCAATGGACTGCTTTTTCAAGCATGAAATTATACTACGCTGATTTTTGCAGCATGCGTGGGAGTGCAAAGAGACAGGTTCTAACGCCGTAATCTTAGCCCCCGTTGTTCCTCTAATACTTGGACTTTACCGGCGTAAAAGCACGTAAATCTAGGAAAAGTGATGCTAATATGTAACGCCGTTGAAGTAATGAGCTATAATGATTCCTTGTCTGATGCTAACATGCAACGCTTTCAAGAATGGGCTACACACTGGGCTTGTCTGATTTGAGCTGACGTCTGTGGGCTCTACGTAGTGAATGTCCCATTACCCACTGGGACCTTTACACAGCCGTAGTAGTGAGTTCGTTATATCAGAGTGCAAGCATCTTAATGTGAACTAGTATCTAGGCGGTGTGTTTTGCCTGTACTCTTCATAGCTGATGCATGCTAGGTAATATTATTGGAGGACCTTGCAAGAGATGTTGAGTGCGTGCAAACGAGTGCCCTTGCGTAGGAGTGCTTGCATCGGCTTCTACAGGAAAGAGTGGTAAGCAGATCAACAAGATTGAAGCTTATGCTGACGCGTCACGTAAGCTACTGCCAATAGAAATACCATCAATACTTTAATACCCCAGTGAAATCTCCGTGTTATTTATTTCCTGCTATTTCTATTTCATAGTTAAATGTGCCATCGATGCGATGCTGAAAGGCTTTTATAGAGTCGACAAATCTTTAAAAAAGGAGATATTCTTAAATAACCGCGATCTCAAATAGTTCACGGCTAAAGCCGGACGACTAGGTGCGCATTGTTGCAGCTATTCTGGAAACTTGACATGCAGCGTGCGCTAATCTCAAAGGTTGACGACACGTTGCAGGGTCTAGAATCCGCAGACCCACTTTTTTACTAGGCCACTAGGAATAGCGGCGATGTAACAAAGGGGAGCATCACTCTCGTGCATAAGGAAGTCACTCTCGCGCTAAAATGAAGCATTGGGGTAATCCAAGTGTATCGCGCATAGCACGAATAGCTGTCACAATTGCTTCGCTATATTTTTAGATCAACTTGTTTCGCGCACCCAATTAGATCCAGCATTTGCCAACCTGGACATCGTCAGTTTGTAGCTTTAAGAATCTGGAAAATTATTTGTTATGCATTAGAAATCATTAAAGCCAAATTAATTTGGACGAATCTAAAGCTATAGTATTTTTTGGAGTTAATTGCTCAAAAGCTTTTCAGTTGTGAAAAAAGTATTTTACGGTAATCTAAAATAACTTTTTTACGAAATGGCAACAGAAAACTCTATTTCCCGAGCTCAACCATCAGCTGCTGCTCCCCGTAGCATCGAAGCTATTAAAGCTGAGGCTTTTCGGTTAAAGGAGGCCAAGAAATGGGATGAGGCTTTGCAACTCTATAATTTGGGGTTGGATATGAATCCTGGTGATAAGGATTTGCAATACGGAGCATTGCATTGCGTTAAGATGCAAAAATCGTTTTGCTACAAGTACATCAGACGCACAGGAAAGTCTTTCAACAGCTTTGTAACTCGTGTGAAACTATCTGTGGTAACAGCGTGGCATAAGAACCGCGTATACACGAAGAAGTTCACACATGGCAAAAAAGTTGGGCAGAGAGCCACCACAGCATAGGTGACACACAGAAGGTTAGTGGGAAGGAAAAAAACTGTCCGTGGGAATCTTTCCTCTGTTGCGATTCTAGAACACATATAGTTTCAAAGTACGAGATTGCGTAAAAAAGATGGCTCAAAACTCAAATAGGAAACGAATATTGGAGGAACTCATTATTAACCTTAAAGCTGCTTTTCCCACATGCTAATGCAGCTCGCCTACGAATTGAGTGTTTGTTTACTATTTAACGCCAGCAGATGTCAGGTTATGGGTAAGAATACCTATTAAGCTCTAAACTTGGAAGCATGTCCGCGTGTTCATGGTAGCTAAGCAATGCAATAGCGCTTCATACTCCTTTGTAACCTCTTAATCCTGCAATAGAACTTTAGAGTAGATTTATATTGGACGCTGATAACTATTCCGAAAAAAAAAATAACCTTCACCCCCCATTTTTTTATGTTTAATACAAAAAATGGATTAAAAAAAATTGTAGTGCGTTCCCTAGAAAATCAAGCGTCAATGGCTGCTTTAGAAACATACGCTAAACCTTGGCAATATGCTCCTCATTGTTCTAAAAAGGTGCGCATGACCTGAGTCAAAAAATTCAACTAATAAACGGATAAAAATATATAAGCAAAAAAGCAGATGGCTACTTAATCTTATGCTACTTACTTTTGAAGATGCGCAAAAAGAAAAGGATAATTAGATGCTCTGTGTACATGGCAAGGCAAATTGGGCTGTAAATTTTATGCACTTTTGTGGATGTTCTGGGTTGTCTTGGCGCTTCACAGCAACTTGAATGAGAATTCGTCTTTGTTCTTTGGGGAACGTGAAGGAGGAACCACTGCGCTCCTTGAAGGGCTTAACTGAAAATGAACCTGCATTAATCAAATCCATGCTATTCAACGTGAACAGCCTCGTCGTTACTCTGCTAAAAAGGCTAGTACACAATCAAACCTTTGACACGAATTGGGGCTATGCTTAGTATCACACCCATCATTACCATCTTCAAAATATCAGCATTAGCTGAGACTTGCTTATTTTGATACATGCTTATAACGACCACTGCATTAGACTGCCTAGTTAGTTACTAGCTTTATCGAGGAATGTAGGGCGAAATTGTGTTTACACTCGTAAATAGTGCTTTCAAGCAGAACTTCTTATTTCAGAAAAGCTATCAGGCAGCTTGAGGAGTGCAATGAAAAATACACGATCCAAGATGCACAACATTGGCTGCCGAATTCACTTAAAAGACGGCTACTGGGACTGAAGTCCGATTCGTATTTGGATATGGTCATTTACCCCGAAGTAAACATATTCTTGAAAGATGCACTTTGTTAAGAATTTAAACAACTTTCATGGTTCCATAGATGAGCTTTGGTGCAGCTGCACGACATAACATTTCATGGGAATCAGTTCATCCAAGCAAGTGCGCAGCTTGAGTACAAAGTAAAGTACACTTTGGTAACGTAGAAAGGACATAAGGTTTCATGAATCGTATAAATTTATGTACAGGATATACCGCTGTTTGACTAATGTGTGCAAGATCTTGCTCCTGTACAGTTTGCCTATAAATGTGACAGCTTACATGAAAACTAACGATAAAATACCAAATACAGAGAGGCAGTAGGTTTATTTTATTTTCTGGATACATCGCAAGTACACCAAAATGTTCTTTTAGCCCCGTTTAGTAGTAGCTAGCTTTTGAGCTTTATTTTGATGAAATAAGCCACAAAATGGTGTATACCTAGCTAGCTGGTATATTTCCAGAGTAAACTCATGATGTCCAGGTGCAGCTTAATCAACGTTCTGGTATGAACATACCTCATCCCAAGGAGTTTAGTCTTTCAATTATGAAAAGCTCCTTGTGTTCTACTACTCAAAAAGATGCTACTCAACGTGCTAGATGCTTCTAAAAGAAATGGCTAGTAGAAGGCATTATGCAGTTAACAGTTTTAGTACGTACAAAGCCTGTAAAATATGATACCGATAGTCAACGAAGCAGGGCAGGAAATTTTCTTGGCATATTAATGAGTTTTTAAGCGTATTAAAATAGAATGGCTGTGTGAAACTATATTGCTTTTCAATCTCTACCAACCAGAAGATGTTTAAGTCTGTCCAGAGTAGCACGTATAACTTGAATTCTACGTAAAAGCTTTTTTAGCGCATATTAGGGGGATACTTTCTAGCGAGTTTCACTTTGTAAAGTTTGAAGTATCTGCTTTAATGAATGGATGGATTTTTGCTAGGGCAATTGCACGCGGAACCAGCTCCAGAATAGCGTTCGTAGCTCTTGTAGTGTTCCAGTAAAAGAAAAAACTTGACTACTTTCATTGAAATCTTCAAACGTCAATCATCGTCCTAGCTTGTAAAAACAAAGATGCGTTTGACGAAAAAAACTTTTTCGAGGCCCCTTTTTCATGAACCATTCAAGACATGACAGCACATTTTTTGGCGTAGATAAATCTATGGCGTTTCTTGGCGCTCGGTATAGCATAGCACGCATTGCAGTTCTAGTAGGCACACATACCAAAGTCAGCTGTCGTTTATCTCCTTAACGTTGACAGTGCTACGTATATATCCCCGTAATTCAGATGCACTTGAGAACCCATTAGCTCATTATCATGCGACTTGCTAAAATTTATTTTTTATTTTGAAGCTGAACTTCCAAGAAATCATGTTTCAATTTGAAACTAAACTTCCAAAAAAATCACCTTTCAATCTGAAACTGGACTTCCTATTTACTTGCCAACTTACAAGCTAAAACCTGGGTACAAGTCGCTGAACATGCTATTTTTGCCCCATATTGGTTATATATGCCAAAATTGCCATCACTATTAAGCTTGCAGTGTCCGTTGGGATTACCCCACGAAGTACCGTAAAGATTTTTTCTCGTGGTTACCCATGTATATAAAAAGCCTTGAGAAATACAAACAATTTGCTTTAAATGAAAGATTTGTACCTTTAAGTTTCAGCCGTGTAATATCCAGCGTTCCTATAGTCAGCTGAGGTACTGAAGTCACTGCCTCCTGGAATGATCTTATTCCTTATCCGCTGCCAGGCGATCACAGCGCATTAGCTCATTAGCTCTGAGCTGCTTTGATTGCAGCACACCTTGTATTTTCATAGACTACCTAATCTGTTGAACCTTGCACGATAAGAAGCGGAACATCTTAGCATTGCGCCTTGATGTAAGTAAAAGTAACACACAATGGGCATCATGTGAGCACACTACTCTTGGTTAGTACAGCAAACGACGACATCAAGAAATCCTCTTGCAATCTGGTAGAGCATCGAAGTGGAAGTTGTAAGCGTGCCCGTTACATTTCAACCTTTATCATCCACTAAGGGCTTGTGATTTTCCACACCTTCCTGAGCTTAGAGCATGAAGCAGGAAGCTCTGCTATGACAAACAATTGATATTGCTCCATGTATTTTGAAGGACCAACAAATCTTGCCGTCATTGCCGTAGTGCAAATTTTGCGTGTATATATAAATCTGTAAGCTCCCTTTGATTATAGAAAGTTATTGATTGCCCATGAGCTGGTGCTTCCAATTTTAAAGGGCGAAAACGTTGTTGAGAGGTGAATATATAAGGCTGTTCCGGAAGAAGTAGCTTCTGCACCTCACTCATTTGATGGCCTCTCCGGTTCTTCACGTGGACTCGCTTCTCCTGAGTAAAGCTGTATCACTTTTTAGGCGAGGTTGAGAAAATTTGAGGTTTTTGGTCCATTGTTGGGCCTTCTCTGTTTAGCGCGCTACCACTTGGCGTGAAATGATGCAACCACTTACGTACTGATGCATAGCTGCTAGCTTTATCTAATTGAAGCGCTTGTTTCCCTCTGAGAAAATTTGCCACCGTGGCCTCGAGGAGAGTTTTAGGTCAAAAATCGCTAGTGTGCTCATAATTGATGATGAATACAGCCGACAAAAATATCCCTTTGCTTGTTGTTTAGGGTTCAAGAGCGCCCGAATAAACCTTTCTCGAGCAATTCCTTCGAAGGTATTCGTGATGTATCTAAAGCACTGGTGCTTCTCCATTTCGTTTTTCTTCTCCACTGTGCTGCTGAATCTTTGGAAGCCCATAATAAGGACTTCTGTAGCAGGTTCAGTGCTCTTAGGGGGTTACGATTCTTCAGCTAAAGCGTTTCTGGATCCTTTAAAAGTCCAATCAAGGAACTCATCGCGTGTTTTGCCTTATGCCTTCCGTATTCTGGCTGATGTCAGGCCAAATTGGAGAAAATATTCGCAATTGTCAAGGAGGCCCTCTCATCATCACGTAGCTTTGTCAGCAGCTGCTTCCGGTAGAGTTAATTTTCAAATAAAAGTGTATTGTATTTCCAAAGTTTTCTCACTTTACAGTTCACATCTCGCGGCCCTTTTTTTTCATATGCCAAAAATATTTAGAAAAATTTAATCCACGATGGTCCACTTAGTAGTCCCCGCATTTCCATGGCTACAAGCCCAAAGTGTGAAGTTGCTGCTTTAGCCTTGCTCATGTTTACACAGCTTTGATAGTTTTCATCCTACCATGATTATGCTTTTAACATGCAAAAAATACTTTTCAACTCCTTCAACCTCTTGTGTTGCGTGTGCAGATGTATCCAGAATTTTCAGCAGAATCGCAGGTACAGGTAGTGCCACCCCCAGCCGTTCAATTTCAAACCAAGAGATGGAGTCCATCATTGACACTTCTGATGAGGTCTGAAAGCTTGGATGCATGCCTTTATTTGTTTTTTACCTAACCTGCCCTTTATAGAATTTAAGCCTAATTTATGCCATCTAGCGTTTAATTTCGTATTACTAATTTTTTATGGTGTATTTAGATTGCTATCATTTGTTTTTTATGCTTTCTTTCAAGCAAAGTAGCATGAAAAGCAGTAACTGCTAATATATGAGTAGTACTGCGCCAATGAGCCACACTTGAATTTAGTTTGATCTTCATTTCTGTATTAATGATTCGATGCTTAGCCTTTTCTTCTATTTCAAAAAATATTTTTAGTTGCATTTTCTTCCTCAGCTTTGCGCTTTGTGCCATAAACATATACATTTAAAGCGTAGTTAGGCAAACCGTTTCTTGTAAGCTATTCTATTTTATGAAAGATTTCCGCTGGTTCTAGTGCTAGCACTTAATTTTTTTTTGAAAATTTCATCGTCTCCGGTATGCTATGGGCATACACATTGCCACAATTTGCTAAATATATTAGAAAGGTCTTCTACTAATGCTTTTTTTGCAGTTGCTACTATTGTTCATAACTATTGTTTAATTTCAGTAGCTAAATTACAGGTTTCAAAATACTTTATTTTTATTCCTGGCAGTGGATACGCACACGTACTGGAATTGCACGGCGCCATATCTTATCTGGGACCCAGAAAATAAGTGAATTTGCGATTCAAGCTGCAAAGCATGCATTGAAAGATGCCCGCCTGGATCCTAAGGATGTTGACTTGGTATTTTTCCTAAAGGGATTTGCTTTTTTTGCCTTTCGTGCGTGAGTATTATGTGTGCGGGCGTTGTGTGTGTGAAAGTTGTGTACGAATGTTTTATTTATGAAGGATGCGTGTGCAAAAGTTGTTTGCGAATATCGTGTGTGCGAATTTTGTGTATTAAAATGTTTTATTTGTGAATACCGTGTGTGTGGCATTCACAAATTTTTGGAACTCTTCTAAGCCTCTTAGTGCTGCTAATTTTTTCCATGTGTAGAACATTTTACAAGTACATCATGTAGTTATGATAATATTTTTGGTTACTATATATATGCTAATTTGATATGTTTTATAATATCCAGGTTATCGCTTGATCACTTTGGGTGTTTTTGCTTTTTACGGCTTTTCAATTAAACGTGTTTCTTATGCAACCGGCCGCTGTCATTATCGCGCGTAAAACATATGAAAGTATACACTTAAACATGCGGATCTAGGCACCAGGGAGTATATTTTTTCTGATTTTTATTTGGTGCTTTGGCTACGAATTTTATGAGGAGCTTACTTTAAATGCAGTTATAGTCTTCACTTTAGAGGGAGGAGAAAAAACAAATGCGCGCACACAGGGTGATCTGGCACATGAAATTTTTGTTGCAGCTGATATTGGCGACGTCTTCTCCTGACGATTTGTTTGGCGACGCTCCCTACGTTGCCAATGCGATAGAAGCTTCAAATGCTGTGGCATGGGATTTAACGGCTGCCTGTTCTGGTTTCCTTTTTGGTCTTGTCACCGGTCAGCACTCGCTAATCAATATAATTTTGACGTTTAATATCTCATATGACTATATATTATGCTTATCAATCTTCCCTTGCAGTAAAAATTCCCTTTTTCATTGACAAGCGTGCATACTGATTTTGCTATATAGAAATTATTCCCACTTAACTGGCGTTAAAAATCGTATTCTTTGCCTGCTTTATCCATTATTTTCGATTTCAATTAGAAAAGCCTGAAATTTTCTGTCTCCATCCTGTTAATTTGAAGGCGAAGTGATTTCAATTCAATAGTAGCTAACAAATACTCACTTTTTATGTTTAAATTTATGAGGTTTTCGAAGCACGGCGAGCTCTCTGGCTTTTTTACGTAAACTTTGATGAACTGTTGAGCGTGAGGGTTGTATCGTTTCTGTTTGAACTGTTAATATACATTAGTGCTCCGCATCTTTTCTGAGCTTTTTTAAATGTATTGCTGATGATTTCACCATCACAGTATACCTAGTATATCGTAAAATAATTGATGTTGCTATTCTAAAAACAGGAAACCAATATGTGTGTAGCGGTGCTTATAAAAACGTTTTAATTATTGGCGCTGATGGCCTGAGTCGCTGGGTTGATTGGACAGATCGTAATACTTGCATACTTTTTGGGGACGGAGCCGGTGCGGTTGTGCTTCAGTCCAGTGAAAAACCTGATCCTTCTGGTGTTCTAAGCTGGATAATGCGTAGTGACGGCTCAAAGCGAGAAAAACTAACTCTTTCTTATAAAACCAGAGCAGTTGAAGGACCTGTAAGTATTTCTTGCTCCTATGCGCTTGTCTATGTTTTTGAATAGCTCTCTGTGCTTATGCTTGAAAGAAGCAGTAGATTTTTGTTTTTTATCACATGATTCTAAAATGGTACATATTAGGCGTGTTATCATCTTAATTTTTCTTGTTAAACGGTGCGCTTTTGGAATATGGTCTACAACAAGCAATGCTAAGTTTTTTACTTGTAATTTTATTTCTTGCTAGAGGTCTGATACCAACCTGAAACAATTTTGGGCCACATATAAATTTTTTTCTATCGGAGTATTCTGTGTGAATGTCGCTCAAATGCCCTCAGGTTTCCAAATATGGAGTCAATAATGGTGCTTATCAGAATATAGGTATGAGCGGGAAAGAGGTATTTTTGTTTGCAACTAGAGAAGTCCCGGTGGTAATTGAAGAAGCTCTAAAGAAAGCAGGAATAGAGAAGGAAGAGGTTGACTGGCTGGTAATGCATCAAGCTAATAAAAGAATTCTGAGTTTTATTGCTGACAGACTGAAAATTCCCCATAATAAGGTCAGCTTTATTTGCTACGTTTTTGAAGATACCAGAAATATTTTACCATGCATGCTACCAACACATCCTATGCTGATGTGATTACTCTGATGTTCATCAATCGACAGGATTTCAGTTTCTTAACTATTATTCCAGCACTAGTTTATTGCAATCTTCGCCTACTTACATTTTGTTTTCATTGCACTTGACTCGTCTCTTCAGATATTATCAAATTTGGAAGAATATGGTAATACTTCAGCGGCTTCCATTCCGCTCTGTTTGGATGAGTCGGTTAGAGTTTGCTTCTGCTGCGGTTGAAACCAATGAGTATATTAATGTGAATTTAACTAATTTTTGTATATTTACTTGAGAATTTGAAGGTGTGATCAAGAATCACTTATTTTTATATCGTTCTCAATAATTTTTTGTACTAAGGGTATATTTTGAAGATTTGTATATATTGATACGATTGATGTAACCTTGAATAATGTGTATTTGTGTGTAAACTAATGTGTACATTTGTGCGTACTATCACGCGTGTGTGTGCTATAATTTTTATAACTTGCTGGAAAAAAATTACTTTGTTAAAGTGAGTACTGCAAAAGGACCAAAATTTTTCTGGTATTTAGTATCGTTAGTAAGTTATATGCACCTGAAACTGCACACTATTTTTTATTTTTTTTGCCTCAAGGTCAAGTCAGGACGAATAAGGAAAGGTGATGTAGTGGTAATGGCAGGTTTTGGTGCTGGACTTTCGTGGGGTGCAGCTGTTCTGAAATGGGACAAGGATTGAAAATTGCGGTTTTACGAATCCAGGCTGATTGTGTGTGCCTCTTTTCTTATTAATGATTGGATTCCCTTTTGTGCGGCTTCATTTTGGAATTGATTCCTAAGTTTTATAATTTACTTAAAGTTTCTTTGCTCAGCTAGACTATCCGCACTATTTCTTTTAACGTGCAATCACCTTAAAAAATTTGCTTCGGCGAGCTTTGCTCCCTTGTTGTACATAGCAATTTTGGAAGCGAAGACTTTCACTTAACACTGGAGTGGGCTACCTATTGAGAGACGATTGCGACCTATTTTTAAGCTGTGATCAATAGTAACCCGCTGTTTTACAACGATATAATCTTATCTGCCTCTGCCTGCGTATGTTTGCTAAATTTGTTTAGTCAATTCCACCGTCTAAATTTAACGGTTTCGCATCCCATTGAGCTATCTTTTAGTTGTAGTCACAAATATAAACAAATTTGATTCCCGTTTAATTTCCCATACACTAAATATCCGTTGGTATGATGCCTTCATCTTATTTTTTAAGAATAGGAATAAACGTAAAATTGAAAGCGCTCTACTCCTTACATGAAATCTTTTAAGGAGCATATCTTCCTGGAGGAACGTTACTAATCGAAATATTTTGCGTACTTGATCTTACACTTCGTGTAATTAAATTCTAAATTGCGAAATTCTACTCATTTATTATTTTTAAATTGCAATGTAATACATTTCTTTTATCCGTAATTGGTTGCGTTTTTGCAAAGAAGGCAATATTCAGTCATTACATGGTGAATTTGTTGTTCGCATAGAAGATGTACGCCTCCTCTTATTTTTTTAACACAATCCGTCTTATGAGTAGTTAGGTATATTCAATTTACGATTACAAAGACCAGGTAGTACATTTGAATCCTTTACCATATTTGAACCAAAAAAAAAAGAAATGCTCGCTAAAGGACAATTTCGAGCTTAGAATTAGATCTTTCCTAACCTACTAATGACTAGTTTTTTTATTTACACATTATTACCAAGGCCCTTTGCTAATGCTTCCTTTGTGCAATGATAGCGTGCATGGCACATTAAATGAAGCTAAAGGAATAATGTTAAATTTTGATTTTTTCCAGGAGTGTTCGGTCATGAACAAGTCATCACGGTTTGTAGCTTGCTTGAATGAGCCTTCATGAACATTGTCTTGGCTACTTTTGCCAGATTGTGCGCAGATACAGCGGGTGTACTTACACCGTCTGATCGATGACTCGCGCAGGGTTGTATTGCTCTTGCTGCTGTCTTGCAAAATACTTGTACTTTGTCTAATTGATTTGACATGCTAAAAATGATGTCTCCGAATTTTTTTTCTTCTTGTTGTCTTATTCTATGTTTTTCCTTCATGCCATGTTTTAGCCTGGGTGAAAAGTTACCATCATTAATCAAGCCCTTAAGGGCATCAAAATTGAATTTTCTCGTAATTCGGGATAGTTTTGTGGATTGTTTAAATCCACTTGGTGAGGGTTAATCATCTTTCTATTATTGGTAGTTTTTGCATAGGTAGAGTTATTGCTTACTTTGCAGTCCTGCGTTCTGACGCTATGAGAATAGATTCTATGCGGGGAGCAATGCAGTTCTGCATAGAGCGTGAGGATTGCAAGTACTTTGGGTTAGAAAACATATTGTATTATATGAAGCCTAGTACAAACTACGTTAGCAACGGTTCATAAACCAACTTCAGGTACAACGCGCCTAAGCGGCTACTTCATGTCTGTCAAGATACGAAGGGCTACAATTACGCCCTTTCAAAACCAGGGTGAATAGTGCTTTAATGCAAGCGCAAGTTTGCTTTGTTGATGTATATCTATTTGAGTGACCCTTGTTTATAGCTGGGCTATTGGAATCAAGCCATCAACCCTTCAGAGAGAGTCATACAGTATACAACCTAATTTTCAGGCAAGGAATTTTTTCTCGTAGTTGTTGATGATTCTACGCAAACTAGGATAAGTCACCTTTTATAGGTGTGGCGTAGAAGCAAAATGGTGGTAAAATACTTCAAAGATTAAAATAGCAGCTTTATAATAAGCACCGACGAACCTTGTTACTTGCTTTATCAGCTGCTGTCTACTATGACCAGCTTCAATTTAACCCGTAGCCCTGTTGTGACTGTTGCTGCGTGTTACCATTTTTTGTTGAATACTCACTGACCCAGCCGTATCCAAATGGTAGCGATGTGACGAGCTGTTTTAGCCTCTACTTTATTTATCTCAGGAATTTCCCTACCTTAAATTTTGAAAAGCAGTTTTCTTATTATCTTTCTAGGGTAGGCTAGCTTTCCTCTGAATTTGCAAACATAGCTAGAAAGTACGCTTCCAGATGATGTGCTAATAACGATCTAGCATCCAGCACAATGATTAAAATGCTTGTACTACTTGCTATGAATAGCAAGCACCCTCTCACTTGTGTGAACTTGGGAAACCATTCTATAATTCTAGCTTGTGACAACCGGCTTCAAGCTTTTTCCTAGGCCATTTGTATGATGGAACTTGGATCCCGGAAGGTTGCTTCTCTAGACGCTGCAGTATCCGCATCGCTGGTAATTCTTTACTTAAAAGTTCAAGTATTTAGATTATGATTTGAGCTACACCTACATTTTTCAGGACCTTGGTGCTCAAACATTTACCGTAAATTTTAATCGCGGCTCGGATATAGGCCCAACCGAGGCAAGGGATAATATTGGCCATGAACCGAGGTTGCTTTGATATGCTTTTTCCTAATTAGAATTCCATGACCGCCTATTTTTGCGAGTAAGTTTCAATGATCCAAAGTCGAGAATGGGCTTTCATACTCGATTGCTGGTGTGCTTTAATTTAGAGGAATCAAGAAGTTAGTAGCTCGCAGTGGCTTCTTAACTTTGCAGCTTCAACGGAAGAACCAATTAGACGCACCTAGTAAGTTTGCCTTACCATGATACTAATCCTGAGTGCTGTGAGCTATGGTGCTTTTCAGCTCCTGCTAAAGTAAGGCAGACCAATTATATTTTGGAAAAAGTACTCATAGTAACACAGTCACTTAGAGCTCCTTGTGGGATTGATGGTTCCATACAGCCGGATAGCAGTCGCATTAATGATGGAATATTACCTGGTTCTATAGTCAAAGCGAGTAAACAAAATAGTTTCAAATATTTTCCTGCGAGGCGTTAATTATACGAAATTCAGCTTCTGCTAAGTAACTGAAACTCTTGGGATTCATTTTTTCCTAAAGGTGGCTTTAGACTGCTTTAGACATACCACATGCGTGCTACACCATGTCAAGCTTTTAGTTTGGGCTAAACTATTCATCTATCTTATTTAGTTTTCCATTGAAAGATTATGCTCTAACCTTGCAAATTCGAGGATCTGTAACAAAGCAGCTGAATAAACTTAATCGAAACGTTGCACTTAAGTTTTTTACCTGTCCTGGAATGATGCTGGAATTAAGCTTAGGAAGTTTGAATACTTCTTGTTTGGTATGAAAGCCCCATAGTTAATGAAAAGCATGAAGTACTAAGACATTCTACTCTTATATGAAATATGAAATATCGATACATGATTGCGAAAATTGCGAATTTATAAATTTACGCTGCTTTTTACCTATAATTACCTCGTTATAGGATTATGTTATTCTTTCATGTGTGGAGGCGAAAATAGTACATAGCCATAATCTCATGCACGCTCAACCTTGGCGTGAACAAGAGTATTCGCCATTGTTTTTCTTATCCTATTATTGCTGCACATGACTAAAAATTCAAGTTGAAGCTAATTCTATTATAAGGAGGTAGGGTGTGATTCGCAAATAATTAGAGGCTACTTGCCTTATAAAAGTTGCATTTTTTCAGTAGCCATAGGGTGCTTGAAGCTTAAAGCCGCGCTGCCGCACGACCTGACAATTCTTTGACTGAGAAATTTTACATTATGCCTTTAATAAAATATTATATCTTTAAATAAGTCAAAAATCGCTTTGTTCCAGCGTAAGATAAATTTCTAGGCTGGGCATGAAGTTGCTAACGCTCTTTCTTCAAAGTTCCGTATTGGAGCATTCATCTTACTTTTCACATGTTAGTGTCAGCTGCTTTATTCTTGGATGCTGTGCTTAGAATAAATAGTTGCCACTCGGAATCAGAAATCACCACTAAATTTCTTATTCAGTCATCCTATTAGACTAGTGAGGAACAAATCTTTGTTGAAGTGTCAGTATACTTAAATCCCAATTAAAAACAACCTATAGTAAGCATATTGAAATCTCCAGCTGCTTGCCCAGATTAAGCCAGCTTCTCAATCATTCTAGGAGTCAAAGGCTTTGCTGCTATATCGCTTCATATCATTAAGGTGGCTGACACAACAAAACTGGAAAAAGTATATCATACTACTTACTAAGCTGCATTTTTGCTTCCATCTTTAGCCGTGAATATCCATACCGCTGTATTAAGGACACCCTCCTCAACTACTACATAGTGACAGATGTTAGTCTTGCTAATTGGATAAGAGCTGTAAAAACAAAACCTTGTCCTATTACTAGGTTGAATCTATCTCCTATTTCCCATTTTTAAATAAAGGTCTGCTTTTTAATAACTCCAGTCATCGCTGGCTTTGCTAGCTAAATTTCGGCCAGCAGTAAGAATTCTACGCATGCACTGAAATAGTGTTCCCCTCTCTCGAAATAGTCACCCATCATTAGTATAGGAAATCAAATTACCCTTTTCATGACTGGTTAATACAAGAACTAGGAAATACTAAAAATTTATAAAATTATCTCAGCCGCCACAATTGATTCTTGTAAGCATGAAATACTCAAACTCAAAAACTGCTTACTCTGGAGACTCCAAAGGCAAGCCAAGTGCAAAGGTTTACGGCAGTTTTTTTATTTTGTAGACTTTTTATTTTACCAGTATATCAACAGTAGATGAAGAAGCATCCTTGTTATTATAAAAATAAGCTAAAACCCTCGGAACTTTAACGCTTACGAATATCAAAGACAGATTTTCCTTCACGTCAAGGACAGCGTTGTGCTTGGTACGGGGTAGTTTCTCATCATCATTTATTGCCCAAACTATCACATTCAGTCACATGTCATTCTACCTAAAAGTAGCCAACTTCCAAATCATCCACCACCGACCCAGGTACCACCCACATTCACTCGCACACACCCATCTAGAAATAACCAACTTCCAAATCATCCACCACGAAACCCTCCAATCACACAATCTATTCCTAAACTCCGAGTAATATTATTCCGCAGCTACCGCCTTACAAAGACGTGAAGAAAACCATTCTGGAAAGCTTTCGAGGCTGCCATACAGACAAGGTGCATGCAAAGCTTGACTCGCTCACCACCGGCTGTTTATCCTAGGCTTTATGGTAACCCTACCTTGTACGTGGTCATCACAATGGAGAATTTTCTGCATTAGACATCGGAGGAGCATTCGGAAATCACTCTACTCCAAAAGCTGGCATCGCTTCTTACACCATCTCTTCAATGCATTTTTACTGTTTTTTGTTATGAAGAGTGTTTCCATTGTTTTTCAGCTGGAAAAATTAACCAAGGTGGCGATGATACAGTCATTCTGACTCTAGATAATTCTGGTCTTGGTTATGACTCTCACCTTACCATTCTGCCGTATATGGTAATTCTCCGAAATATTCGCTGGTTTTTTTTGAAGCCTCCTCTTCATATCAAGAGTGAACTGCCATTGATCTTAGTGCTGCTGTCTTTTGTGATACCCACTCCTTTAGAGTTCCAAGAATGTTACAAAAAAAAGAGCAAGTATTTCAGCAAAGCTACAATTATGAAAGCGTAGATTTTATGACTGAATAGCCGACTCTCATTCACTGAAGCGGCTCAGTTTTTCACTGGAATACGACCTTTTGCAATGATTTGTTATATATAATTTGAAGTACCGGCTGAAACTACCTTTTCAGAATGTCGCAATTTCGCGAAGCATTTACCAAGGAGAGTGGTGAAAATGTTTTGGAGTATGATGATAATGCATTTCTTTTCTTTGCAAACACCCTACTCCTTGTGTTGCTAGTACCATGGTCTTACTCCCTCATACGGGAGCTCTTATCATCTAAGTCTCAAGGAAAAGGTGGTTATCATCCTAAAAAAACCAACAAAGGTGCTAAATACCAGTATTGCGAGTGTCCAAAGTCACTCGATCAATTTGCAGAAATCAGAAAGGCTGATGAGAGCTGGAGGAGCCGGATTACCATGAGCTTTATAGTTCAGTTACTCATTGTTGTTTTGCTGTGGCTCTTGTTTTTATTTTTGTTTAGGTAAGTTTATGCGGTTTGGTGTGCTGGTATATGTATTGACGTGTCGGTGCGTGTTTTTGCCGCGTATGTGCATTGGTGTGTGTGTTGACGCGTTGGTGTATATTATATATATGTCTGTGTTGATTGGTGTGTGTATCTTTTTAAAAAGCTTTTAAAAGGAGAAAATTTTCAAACTGTGAAATCTACTAAAAAGTAAGAAAATAAAGAATCAATTTGCAAGTTAAATTTGGGTTTTTTGGAAAAATATAAGTTGTATTTTCTACAAATGAAAATTTTCAATTTTTCCTTCTTCATATTTTTCTACCCTAACGTTGATCATATTCGTATGATTTTACCTTTTCATCTTTAAAATTTTCTGATTGTTGTTTGAAGTGTTCTATTCAAAATTTAAAAACTTTACATGAACTAGCTTGAAGATTTAGTACATTCATTGAGCTCATTGTCTTTGAAGGCTAAGGAAGATGAAATCTTCCAGTTTTTTGAATGAAAATAGCTGATAATCTTGTGTGCTAATTTTCCCCTAATTTTTGAGCCCCCGCGATTGCTATTAATGGCGAACATTAGAGTCTCTAGCTTGGTTATGTTTGATGAAGATAAGTTTTACTCTATTAATAATTTTCCAAAGAGCTTTATTATCGCGATTTTACGTAAATTCTGCAGCTCCCTTGATAGAGTGAAGTCGATTATTTCATTTGATCCTTATGAAATCTTGGGAGTTAAAAGTTCTGCAACAGTTCCAGAAATAAAAAAAGCGTACCGCTTGCTGGCACTAAAGTATCATCCCGATCAGAATCCAAATGATCCTGCAGCCGCTGCAAAGTTTATGCTGCTTTCTAAAGCTTTAAGATCACTCACTGATGAAGTTAGTTGCTACATTCTTTGTAGTATTAAGAATCTTTTTTTGGTTGAATTTGAAGGTTTTCAGATATTATTTTTGAGTCTGATATGGTTATTCCTTTAATAAGTTTGAATGATATTATCCTTGCCTTCTTCTTTTTTTTCATAGAATAGAAGCTTGCGATTAGCACACCTTTTTCTTCAAAACGAGCAATTATTTCTAAAATGCTGATTTCTTGCTGATTTTTTTTGTCTAGACTTCAAGACGCAATTTTTTGGAATATGGAAACCCTGATGGTCCTGTATTACTTAAAGTCAGCGTTGCCTTACCAAGGTAGGCAGGTTTTTGTGTGTGCCCTAGGGTAAATATCTCTAGGGTTGTGTGATTTCACCAATCTGAAGCATTTCTTGATTTTGTTTACGCCTTCCAGAAACATCTCAGTAGATTGCATCAGTAAATAACTTAAATGTAATGAAAATTTGAGGTATTTTGGCTGTTTTTGTGTGATTTTTCTCGTGTTGATTCATAGGAGTGATGTATATATATGTGTAAGTATTTAACTTTCTCAGTTAGTATACGGTGCGATATCACATAGCCTTCTTGATATCGCACCGTATACTAACTGAGTATGTAACTTTGTAGCACGCTTATTTGTTTTCCGTGTGTCGTAGCTGGTAAAATGCTCCGAATATACCCTTTTTTCACCTAATAAAAGTAATTTATATCTTAGTTGCACATACTGTAATAACTCAGATACACAGCATAGCACACGCATGCACACACACACACACACACACACACGAGAAAAAAGATTCGATCTTCTTCATATGGCTGCTTGAATCACATTACTAATATATTGTTAAACTCTGCTGAAGAAAAATTTCCATACTGCGACGAAGATGTTTTTTTTATCTATTTTTCTGCATTGCAATTTCTGATGAAGATAAGGCGGGCTTCATGAAATATGTGTAAAATAGTATTCATCATTGGTGGATATATATTGTTTGACGCAGATCTTATACTCGAAAAATTCCTGATAAAATTCTCAAAAAATGGAGAGACTCTAATAAATGCTCTCATTAACTACAATTTAAGGCAGAAGATACATACCATTTAACCTGCATTTTATCGCTTTTCCTGATGCACTCCAAAATTTAAGGGAAATTCCTCATATTAACAATTTGCGATGATGTTTTTGCTACTTTTTCTTCACGGCGATGAGAATGTAGATTTTATATATATTCCTCAAAAATGAGGAATTTAAGAGCCCGTAAAGTTTGGTAACTTGATTGATATCCTTGTTTTCTTGATCTTTTTGATGTTCTTCTTGAGGTTTTTTTATCTTTTTGATCTTTTGTCTTTACTTCTTACTCTTCTTCTTCTTGATGTTCTTTTTGATCTTCTTGTAAATTTATGAATGATTTTTTTTTTTTTTTAAAATTGTCTTCACTGGTGAATATTTTTCTTTTTTACAGAATTCTCGTCCAGGAAAAATATCAAGTTCTGATTCTTTCTTGCTTTTTCTTCTTCTTCTTTGTTTTTATTCCTGGTATATTCATTTGCTACTATCAGCGTCAAAAAAAATATGCACGTAAGTTACCATTGCAGTGTGTATTCAGGCCGTTTTTTTGAATGAGTAACACACGCATTACTATACGCTCTAAGTGCTGTTTTATACGAGTATATGCTTTATATATACGATTGGATTACTTAGATTTTCAATGCTAAACTTGCTAGATGCTGAGTTTACTTGTGTAGATTTTGTAGAAATGAGTTTTTCAAACTTTAAAATCGTTTTAATCACTTTTAGCAGGAAAATCAGAGGCATTTTGAAGCATCTTCATAGATGATTAATAACTTTTTTTTCATTTTTTTTTTCTAAGTTTCCTTTTGCTTATCAAAAAGGCAGAAATAGATGCTTTGAAGATTTTCATAAGATTTTTTGTTTTTTTCGAATTACTTTTCTAACCTTTAAAACTGTTACTACTGATTGTTATTTCTGCTGATTTTAAAGTAGAACAAGTAAATCATCTTTTATCAGATAGAGTGCAATTTTTTCAAATTTTTTTTCCAAAATTAAGCTTTTAGTCGTTAAAATACTTTTTTTTTTGTGTAGCCAATGGAGTAATGATTGGAACTCTTCGTAACTTGTATTTCAATCTTGGAGCAGACACAAGATGTAGAGATCTTCCAAGGTTATTGGCTTCTTCAGCAGAATGCTGCTCTATACCATTGAAACAGAGCGATAACTACGACATGGAGAAGATCATTCCTTTGCTGGAAAATGCGAATAAGAAGATGTTTCATGCTCCAGTAGTTGTGAGGTATTACTCTTGTTTTTCTTTTGAAGTTTCGTATCTTGTTGAATTGGCCGAATTGGAGTTTTCTTTGTATTTGATGCATTTTTTTGGATGCATTTGCTCTACCCAATATCTTCACGCCACTTTTCTTCTTTTGTGGCATCTATCTTACATTTTTACCGATAAAACTCGCTCTCTTTATTGCATCAAATTCCAAACATCAAGTAGAGACAAATGCACTCTAAGCAATGAGCATCCTACGCTTCTTTCAGAGTACTTTTCGTCGTAATTCACCGCATTTTTCTTTATGTTTTTTATCGTCGTAAAGGATATGGTAAACACACGGAAGGTGATGCGTTGCTCGTTGCTTTGTGTTGAATGTTTTGCGTAGAATTTCAGTTTCTAAGCAAAAGAAGCTGTTTTTGCTTTCAAAAATACTGTGTTCTTTAGAGGTAAACCTTTTCTCTTTATGCTTTTCCTTTTTTTTTGCTATTGTGTGCAGGAATTACCTGTTGATTCTGGCGCATATGCAGCGTCTTCATGATAATTTCTCTCCTCCACTTTTGACTGATTTGACGAAAATTTTATCGTAAGCTTTAGAGGGATATTTTTTTCGTTCTTTTGTGGATTAAATGAGGGCTTTTTGATGGATTTAGCCCTTGAGAAAGTGTGAAAAGTTTGCTGTTTAAAAGAGTTTATGCTTGCCATCGGGAGAGGCTGTTGTTCTCGGCTTTTTGGTTGCTTTTTCTGTGATGTTTTCCTGTAATTTGTGGAATCTGTTGAGGCATGAAGATAGAGAAGACGCTGTTTTTTGTTGCTTATATTATTCATGGGATTTCGTGATGTTTTTGAGGTTGAAGCTGCTTTTTTTATGATAGTGGCCGTGTGTGCTGCTATGCTGATTTGCTTCCAAGAATTTTCAAGGGCTTGGCTGTGTGACCATCTTGTGACCATATTAGGGAAGAATGCAAATATTTATTGCCTGTGTGTCGCTTCAACATGCGTTTTCCCCTGTGTGTGTCGCCGGTGCATCACTGTAGCCTGTGGGTTTTAGTCTTGTTATATTTTAGACGAAGAGTATCTAAAATGTTTTCGCTTTCTTATTTGCTTCTGGACAGGGTTCATAGCATGTGTGCGAAACCAAGCTGTGCAACTCTTGGGTTTTCTTGAGATTTCCACTGAGTGTAAAAAAGCTGTTTCTCACTAATTTTTTTGCATTCAAATTATCCCGTTAATAGTCCAGAATACCCTTTAGATGGAACTGTGTCTGCTGTGTGTTGTGGTGTGC
>JADHZB010001209.1:58899-99176 GCA_015657535.1 Nephromyces sp. MM_2019 | reverse complement strand
CAACCTACCAACCCACCCCACCCTCAAAACTAGCAACCTACCTGTCTATTGTGCTGCGCCTTCCCTCTCACACGCTCTTGCGATTCTTCTTGATGACTCGACGATGCTGATGACGAATCACCGCGAGAAAAGGAGGTTTTGAGATTCCCCCCCTTCTCTCGACTTTTCTTCCTCAGATACTCCAGCTTCTCCTCTTCATTTAGATGATTAAGCTTATATGTAAGAAGTTCAAACACATTTTCATCGTCAAATTCCAGGAAATCTCCAGTATAAGAGTAAATCATCAAATCTTTCAACTCACAAGCTTTGCAGGTAACATGCGAAGAACTTGACGCAGCGTTGGATGAAGAAGCTGCAGTTTTGCCAAGATGAGGAGAATTCCATGAAGCAAACTTCTGTGCTTCCTCATACGAATCAGCTGCATTACGAATATATCCAGAACCTGACAAAAGGTGTGTATGTGAGTGTGAGCACACCAGAGCACACGCAGAATCATACACCAACACACACAGCAGGACTCACACCAACACACACACCAACACACACAGCAGGACTCACACCAAGACATACACACACACACACACAGCAGGACTCACACCAAGATATACACACACCAACACACACAGCAGGACTCACACCAAGACATACACACACGCACCAACACACACACATACACACACGCACCAACACACAGACATACACACACGCACCAACACACCAACACACACAGCAGGACTCACACCAAGACATACACACACGCACCAACACACAGACATACACACACGCACCAACACACAGACATACACACACGCACCAACACACCAACACACACAGCAGGACTCACACCAAGACATACACACACACACCAACACACACAGCAGGACTCACACCAAGACATACACATACGCACCAACGCACAGACATAGACACATATCTTCTCACCAAGGCAAAATCCAAGCTTAAACTGATGAATCTCATCTTCAAAGTACACATGTACATCACGTATATCAATCTGAATGTTATCAAACATCGACTTTGTTAGCTTAAAGAACAGGCTCTGCCGCTCATTACGCCTAGCAGCATCCCCCTCTGCTTTTGACTGATTAGCAAGTAGCTCATACTCAGATTCCAGCAGTTTGATCTGATAGAGAAGAGCACAGTTAGTTGGTAATTTGATAGCGAAGAGGGAGGAAAAACAGATATTTATTCATCTAGTGTAGTAGTTGGAAAGCTAGAGGCGAGCAGTATGAAATGCGTGCAACAAAGGGGGGGTGTACCTACATCGGGGCACGGGTAGGTGGGTGCGTGGGTAGTTGGGTGTCGGTGAATGGGTGGGTGTGTGCGGGTGAGGGTGCAGGTGGTTGCGGGTGTCTATGTGCATGTGGGTGGGTGTGTGGGTGTTTCTGTAGGTGCTCGGGTTTCTGCGTGTGTGGTTGGGTGCTTGCGGGAGTGTGTATGCGCCAAAGGATGCGCAAGTACGAGCATACGTATAACCTCAAGGGTGCGTGTGTAAGTTAAAGAGTATGTGGGGTGTTGGGTATGGGGGAAAATGCTGTGTGCGTGCAGAGATTCGAGCAAAAGAGTGCATGCTTAAAGGAAAAAGGTGGAAGTGCGAACGTAGGGGAGTTTTTATGTGTGTGTATAGGTGTTTCAACAGCATATTATTTGAGATACTCGCTTGAAGCACCAATGCTAATCCAAAGGTATTCTAATGATGAAGGAGAAGCCATACTTTCTATACTTTTGCCTGCATAGCTCATTCATGCTCTTATATTAGTAATTTGATGTGTGTATAGATTCGTAGATTTCTCACGGATGAAAACCTCAAATAGCAGCCTTTGCACACACATATACTGCAATGCAAGTAGACTGACTAAAATCTACTTTAAATGTATTTAAACCTACTTCCCACATACGCACACAAACTCAGCAAATAGAACGTTCCTAAAATCCCTCTTAGGGGTATATACACTCATTATAACCTGCTTTCCAGGCACATACACACACGCACTTAGCAAATAGAATCTCTCCAAAACCTCTCATAGATGTACTTACAGTTCATTGTAAAACTCTACTTTAAAGGCATTAATACCTGCTGCATCTTCGCATCTCTGAGAAAGTTGAGCACCTCTTCATCAGAATACTCAGTATACTCCTTCGTCTTCAAAAAGATTGTCACAGACTCAATCACTAAGACAATCGGCCTTTTGCCTAGGCTAGACCATGGAATGCTTACGTGAATCTTCTTACAGGAGCCATCCACAACTGGGCAACATACACACACAGAACACACTGCGTTTTCTACGGACTTTTTGCCTTCAAATTAAACTTAAAGCTAAAGAGCAAAGCTCGTTCAAAGTATATCAAGAAACGGTGCTCCTGCTGCATATCAATACATAGCTATATAAGGGTCTGATAGCACACACAGAATGGGTGGGATGGAGGGAAACACACGCCTAATTTAAACACCCATCCACCTACACACACGCCTACAGTATCAAAATCTTGACATCCACATGCCTCGCCATATAAACGATAAGAAGTGCATAGCACACACATTATAAGAGTCATGCCACATACACATCGCAAGAAGCATGCTACACACACGCCAAAAAAAGTATGCCACACACCCACTATACATACACCATATATAAGCATACAAGATGCCCATAGTAAATTTCAGCTAAAAATAGAGTTTACGCTGCGATTTTGACTGCCAAGCAACCCCTTCTTCAATGCTACTGACCAACGGTAAACTACGCACCATATTTAACAAGAAATGCTACTAATAGTGTGCTAATTCGGATTTTTCGCTTTGTGTGTGTTTCTTCCAGTGCGTTGCTTCATGTGTGTTTCTTGATGTCCACTACTTTTGTTGTGTTTTTTCCAGTGTTTTTCTTGATGTGCACTACTTTTTGTGTGTTCCCTCCCTTCTCCTACTTCAAATACTATGAATTCACTGTTAATTTCATCTCAAAAGCTACAAAAACTAAGAATTTTCCAGCAAATTCCAACATCTAACTTGAGAAAGGAAGTCCGAATTCATCAGCAATCGCAGGCTTCAGCTTCAAATTCTCCAATACCAGATCTCCATCCCAAATACCTACTCTCAGGTTCTCCTGACTTATACCAGTAAAATAAGGCTCAAAATACCTATTCAGGAGCCTTTCTATTATTGAAGCCAGCATCTTCCTTTTCGCTCTCTTTGTGAAAAGAACGTCTATTCAAGGAATATGTGTGCACAAACGGTAAAAGATCCAAGCATAACCCAGTTCTACGGAAATTAAGACATAAACACACACCCTGATGGGGTGTATAGACACCTAAAAGCACTCAAAAGATATAAAAATTATTTCATAGGGCCACAGTAGGGGTTGCGTAATCAGTATATGTGCGCGTGTATGTGTGTGTATGTATGTATTAGAATACATGGCAATCCATGTGAGCAGTGAAAATCTTGTGCATTTTGAAGTTTACACTGCAACGCTTCAAATACGACAAAAAACTAAAAATCAAGCGCCTAAGAAGATCCTGTCTAGAGAGTGGCATCTCCTAGTGTATATACACCAGCTTCATTAACAAATCGTATGTAAGCCCATCTCTCTTGCAAAAAAAGGAAAAAAAATGGGCTAGAAAATAGTCAGAGATACTCGGACACTAGTGTACATACACCAACTTCATCATCAGTATCTTGGCTTAAATCCATTCTTTTTTGAGATTAGAAGCTTCATATACAACAGATCAGAAACAGACGTGAATACTTAACTACTTTGCGACACTGAAACTTACTCACAAGGAAAGACATCAAAAAAAAATTTTGGTGTCAAAATTGCATCTTTTTTTCATTAGAAAAATCACATCTTCAAAGCAGAAAAAGCATTGAAAAAACTAAACATTTTGCATACTTGAATGGCCCAACTTCTTACATACTCTAGAGACAGCTTGCCTTTACTATTGGCTATTACTCTTGTGTGAAACAGCCCCTAAAATTGCAAAATCATGCTTAAAATCAGCTATTTTCATGTGTACGTAGATTAATAAACATAAAGTATTTTTAGTGGAAATCATCATTCTTTTTTCGTGAGCGCGTATTTACGAAATATATAGTTTGAAGCGTAAACTCCTATTCAAATTCTTAGAGAGAAAGACGAGAAGAAGAAGAGGGAGAAGGGGAAAAGTAGAGGGAAAAGCAGGAGCAGAAGAATAAGTGGAAAAATAAGGAGCACAAAAAGAAGCAGGAAAAAAATGATAAGAAGAAGAAAAAAACAAATAAAGACAAACAAAAAACTTCTCCAATGAGCCAGATTCTCTATATAAAAATAACAAACCAATAAGTACATCAAACTTAGCTCCCAAACACACCTATAAATGAGAGCTTTACAGTGAATGATCCAGCTAAATATGCAAGCAATGAAGAGATTTTGTGTGTGCGAATACATCTGAGATCAACAACTCCTCATAAGAAAGAGCAAATCGCCCATTAAAAACTATCATTCTGCTTTATAAAAGGGTTTGGAGATTACACAGCATATCGCTTGCAGCATCTATTGCTCCCAGTATTACAACCTACATCAAAAAGAATTGCCTACGCTTTTCCTTTGTAAAAAGTTTGAGATCTATTGCACACACAAATCATACCACTTTGAATCATCAAGTTAAACTACAGCTCGCTTCTTAGGATAACTTAGATATCCAGGGGGCTGCACTCCACATACAGTGGAATAACCTAGGAAGGAATGAGGTTTGTCTTATGCCTTGTAGAGACAGACTATCACACAGCCATACTATCTACAAGCTGGTAGATATTGAGTTTTCCATCTTAAAGTTTGTTTCATTGCGTTGAAAGTGTCAAACAGAGAAATATAGTGGTGAAATCCTAGTAGAATGAAGGTGGTATGCTCAGTCTGAAGCATTAGAAACACACGCACAAAGCGTGGGAGTGAAGCAGCAGATTCTGATGCTCATTTATGGTAATGCTTAGGAGGTGTCGGGAAGGTAGTGGAGAGGTGGTGGGAAGTTTAGAAGAAGACGGCGAGAAGATGGAGAGAAGATCAGATGGAATTTGAGCGAAGGTTAGAAGGAGTTTGAGAGGTTAGAAGAAGGTAAAAACAAGATGTAGAGGTTAGAAGATGTAGAGCAAGATTTCCTAACTATAAACCAAATGAAGAAAGGAGCTTCATCACACATTTTTTACTGGCATCTCCAAGGAGAAGTTCATCCTCACAAGACTTCTGTCAAGTGCAGGAAATTTTAAGTGTGTCCCACATAATTTCAAGGAAAATTTTCAAAATATGACAATTTGGTATTCCATTCCTTATAACTTGATACATGCCCCAATACGCGCACACCAACAAATAGTTACCAACACAAACGCACATACCAACACACGCACTCATTAAAACACACACCAGCAAATAGATACGAACACGGACACACACCAACACACTTTGTTTCTACAAATTAAAAAATAAAAAAAAGCGTGAAACTCTGAAAAAACAACTTTTCGCACTCAAAATACTCGCAAAAGCACCTCAGCATCCCTCCTGTTATTAATAGAAGTTTCTACTGCGTCAACGAATACGAATTAGTCTTTTTCCAGGAAGACGGAAAAAGTAGGAAAACATCTGTTACGGAACCAACAAAAAGCAGCTTTCCCTGCTCCAGGCAACCTCAGTAAGCCATTGTCTATTTCTTCACCAATAAAATCTCTATATAAAGCAATAAGTATTAATTTTAGGGGGAAATTCAGGCTTCTGTCTAATCACATTTTAAAAGCCTTTCAGAGGAGGAAGCAAGAGTTTCTGCGCAACGCATTTGCTTTGAAATGTACTTTCTCGATGGAAATTGATGCCTGAAATCCCAGCAAAAGTCTGGCGAGGATAGCAGGAATATGTAGGAGCGCCTCAATGCGGGATTTAACTCCAGTTGGCAAGGCAGCTTTGAGCTGGAGTGTGATAGGTGTGGGTTTCAAAATGGGTGTCGAGCGTGTTTGGCTTTCAAAATGGTGTGGAGTGTGTGTGTGTGTGCGGGTTTCAAAATAGTGGGTACGGGATTTGTGTGTGCGCGGGTTTAAAAATAGAGCGGCAAGTGTATGCGTTTGTGTATGTGCGGGTTTCAAAATAGTGTGGAGACTACGCACGTGTTTGTGTGCAACTTCAAAATGGTATGGAGATTCTATGTATGTGTGTAAAAGCCTTCAAAATAAAGAGATAAGATTCGTGTATGCTATTTTACACGCGATATTAGTGTGTGTATTTGTGGGCCAGCTGAATGCATACGGCTCCCCTGTTAGTCATTATTTCTAAAAACCTACAACAAAGCATAAGCTTGCTGCCTTCCTCATCCTCTAGTGTTTACAACGCTTTGTATTTTCTATACATTACATGCACTCTAGTTATTTGCAAAGGCAAATCCTACTGCATTCCCTGCATTTTCACAGCCATGAGAAACTGAGAAAGCAGACTGAGCTAAAAATGTGATGATTAGAACACACTGTATATGTGATAAACAGATAAAATGAGGGTATTTCTGTAAAAAAATATAAAGAGGAGAAAATCTGAATACTACAAAAGAGGCATAAACTTAGCTAGGTGTGTTAGCTGATATGATTCTAGGTCATCGTGGTGGAAACTTAGCTAGGTATTTTTGCTTATGTTTTTCAAGTAGGATGAGCCATTACTAAGGATAAAGAGAGGGAAATTTTGCTATTCAAGGAATACGTCGATCTTCATTAAAACAAACAAACCTCTAACGCAAACCATCGAAAATAATAGCCTAAATATCTTATCTTCTGCACATTTCTGGCTAGAATGTTCCCTGCAATTAGTAGATTCTGCAAACTTATGCTTGTAAACTCACTCTCCCAGCATAATCCCTTTAATTAGTAGATTCCATTAGCTTTTTCTCGCTTACTCATGTTTCTAGTTGGCTTCCAAAAGCCAAACACTCTAGCAAGCAGCCATGCTACCAGGGCTTTGTGGAAAGCAAAGATAAGCCCTTTAAAAGAGCGAAAAACGATTTTAAATTTCCTGATAAGGCAAACACAAAGTTTCACCCATTTCTACTACCTTACTCAGAGGAATGGCTTACTATGAGTATACCATCCCACCAGTCATTGCATTAAATCCCTAGTTCCCATCTAAATCTAACAAGTTATGGTGATATAACTTCTTTAGTTTGGGGGAGCTAGCAACCTGAAACTTACTGGCCTAGTGTATATATCTACAAACCTACTAGGTGTTTGAAGGTGAAATTCGATGAACTCACAGTAAACCCTTCAAACTGAAGAAGATCTAGGCATTTGAGTTAATGACTCTCAGCAAAATTCTGTCGATTTGCAACCCGGGATGAGCATGCCAACCTAGTAGTGATTAGGTCCTTCCCTCCATCACCTAGAATCTCTTCCTGGAAGTAAAAATGTCTTAAACAACCAAAAAAGGCTCTCATCTCTAGCAACGATTTTCGAGCATTTTTTCACAAGAGAGTTATCACTAGTTTTTATTGAAACTTTTAGCTTTAGCGGGTAACTAAGTGAAGTATACAGTTAGCTCCCTTTGTATATTTGGAATACTGTATTAATATCTTGGGCCTTTCTCTTTTGTTAGTTCATCCAAAAAGTAAACGAGATTATCTTGAAGCCTTTAAATGCTCATTGCTTTAGCTAGAGTCCAGATTTTTGTCGAAAGTCAAAATCTGGATGAAGCTGCCTAGTTGTGGAATTAGCAATGCAAACAACTAGAAAAGTGTGCATTTGTAAGTCGGTGGTAGTAGATGAGCATTCAATTTGATCATAAAAGGTTTGATGCTGCTTAGCCAGTTTCTGCTATATCATATGGTGTGCAGTTGCAAATGCGCAGCAAAAGATAAACACCTATGTCAAACACACACTAAAGATTATGCCTGCTTTGCTAGTTTCTGCCATTTCATAAGGCTGATGCTACTGATTTTTATCTTAACACCATCACTACTCCTTTCCACCACGGTGTAAAATACTTAAACTCTCATACTAATGCTAGCCAAAGTGTATGTTACCACCCATAAATGTATTCCCTTAAAAGAATGAGAGTTTCTACATAAAGCAACTTACAGCCCTCTCTCATAAGAATTATACTGTTAATCTTCCTGGACTATCTGTGATGCAACGGAAGGCATCACAATGCTTATCAAGTTATGCTGACTGCGACACACACTGTAATTTCAGAGCTGAAGAAAAACGGTTAGCTAAGAGGTTTTCCTAGTAAAAAATGAAGCCAAAACTGGCAGTAACTCCGAGGAAGGTCATCTCTGCTAATGTGTGCTGCATATTCGAGAAGCTCGTTGAGAACTTTACTTACCATAGGATCACTCTAACTCCATCTCGCGAATTATTTTCGAATTTTTAAGAGATTAGAAGAGGGAGATAAATAGCTGCCTCCAAGTTGAAGCGAGTAGGCACACATTTCATGTTTCACTATTATCAGTTAAACTAGCTTGACCGAATAGTTTGCGTAACTTTGTGCTGTTTCTCGAGAAGCTGAAAATGGGGATTTCGCTTGGTATAATGCACCGTTGTGCTAATCTAGTATAGTCTATTTGCATGCCCTATAGTAGGTTCTAAAAGAGAAGAGGTCACGTCAAGGAGTCTAGGAGACGAAAAGATGGTGGTTGCTTAGAGAGTTTGTTAGATGCTATGAGTGAAGCATGATAAGTGTGCATCTTGGTCTGCTAGCCCTCAGTAGATCTCTATATTATAAAATATACCCTAACATCTTCCACTTCTTAGTAGATCTCTATGCTTTAGAAGCTCATGTATGTAATCAGCTGTAAAAGCATTACCATACTTTCCTAACTCAAACTAGAATAGAAGGAATATATTCAAGAAATCAGGCGTTTAAATTCGGGTGAATTCCACCGTAATGACACACAGTTACAAGCATACCTTGTTAACAACTGCTTTAGCAGCATACTATCAAGCTTAGGCGAAGCTACTCGTGGCAGCCTACTGACTTTACACACAATAGAATCCAAAATCAAAGAAGCAAATGAGCTAGTTCTAGTAAGTTAGTAAGCAAAATGCAGTAGAAGCGTGCAATCACCTATTGTAGGGCATCATCAACAAACAAGAGAGATCAACGGAGAGCGAAATTGGTGGGGTCTATTCCGCAGTAAAAGACTACCAGATGGTACACAAATAATGCGATTTCCTCTTTAAGCAGTTGCACTCCACGCACACAAGAAACTACTACACTTTACTCAACAGGCTGCAGAGTTCAATAGCTCCACCTAGCAATGCTAACGTGAATTAGGAAGGTCAGGCAATGCTAAAAGCCTCTAGCAGTGATATTGCGAATTTTAAAGCTGAGCGAGTCCGAGGTAGTCGCAGGCAAATATGATTAAAAGCTAACTATAATATAAAATCACTAATAAGCCTAGAGTCACAGAGCTTGACCAAACAGCAAATCACTATTAAGCCTAGAGTCATGGAGTTCACTCATGTGCT
Source organism: Nephromyces sp. MM_2019 (assembly GCA_015657535.1). Lineage (NCBI taxonomy): Eukaryota > Apicomplexa > Aconoidasida > Nephromycida > Nephromyces > Nephromyces sp. MM_2019. Next base: position 89,698 of record JADHZB010001209.1, on the reverse strand, counting down.
AACAGATGTTACTTTGGGTAGATGCTGGCCACAATCTACTGCTCCTTGCATGGTATCCCAACAATATAACACGGAGAAGCAGTTGAAAGCCAGGAACCAGAAGCTCTTTACTTATCCTAATGGAGCATCCCCTCCTACTCGCGCTTCAAATTGCATGTTCAACACACGGTCAATATCAATGACCTATCAAGCCACCATAGGCACACAAGAGCACACATATACACACTAGCTTCCAAAAGCACTCACTAGAATCAAATATATTCTACTTTATCTTCCAAAAACTCTGCTTTGACTTCTACATGAAGAGGATACGCCTTTATATATATCTCGCTTAGCTAGCTTCACTATTATTTGATAATCTCCTTTGCAGACTCTAAGCTGCTACAACATTTCCTTCAGTAGAAACTTAACTCTTTCCTTCATCAAGCAACTCACTTTTGAGGCTGAACTCTACAGGCAACGAATTTATAACATTACACTAATTCACGCCACACATTAGCAAAAAAAACACATACTAAACCCCCACCACCATATGGACCAGCTGTAAACAATTAAACCAGCCACTTCAAGGGAAACGACAAGCTTCTTATGCACAGCAAAATCGACTACATCTCAATCTTCAACGAAAATAGGATCAAGTAATGCCCTTCAAATAGGTTCACAGCTGAGACTATCGCAAAAAAAAAAACTAAAAAAACCCATCATTTGAGGCAAAAATTGCCATACTTGCCCACACTCCGCTCCATCACCAGCCATGGGTCTGCAAGCATTACAAGAAGAGAGTGTTTTCTCAGGAAACAAACTCAGTTTCAGAATGATATAACTCAACATGGCAACTAATATTAGCGAGTCAGGTAAAACTACAAAGTTATGAGGTTTTCTAGGTCCAAAGATTCTTCAGCTGTCCTTGATAGCATCAAAAAAGGTTGTGCAGAAAAAACTAACCTACCAAAAGGCTATCCAATCAAAATCATCTGCGAAAAGGCTATTCAACTATATTCACCTGCAAAAACGCTGAATCTAACGGCACTACTATATACGAGAACGGCTAGTTTGTCTCCTTTTTGAGCTTTGCTCTGAAGACGAGTCAGTCACAGAGCCATTTGAAGAGTTTTCTGCACTATATGAGCTCCCCTGAGAAGAGCGACTTCTTGACCTGTATGCATCACCTCGAGTACCTTTTACTCCAGCACCACGATTCGATTTTCGGCCTGCCTTAGCAAATTGCCTAGAATCCTCTGTAACTCTAGCTTTATAGCGGATATGACGAGACTTTGAAGGAGCTTCGTGTGAAACTGTCGATCTGCGGCGATCCCTTCTGTGTGATGCATACTTTCTATCTTTCCCTCGCTCAATACTGGTACTATTCGACCGTGAACTTGTAGAAGATGAGGAGCTAGTACTACTTCCGTTGGATTTACGATCATCGCTGGATGAACTTGCACTGCTGCCTTCAGTTTCAGAATCACTACCTGATGAAGATGCACTGTCATCTTCAGCTTCGGAACTCTCACTTGACGTAAATGAGCTCGAATCTGCAGTGACTAAAGATGAGGGTACCTTCCTTTTCTGATACTTTTTTTTCGGATCTTTTAAGCATGAAAGGGTTTCCGAAGATTTTTCTGTAATCAAGAATAGAAATATACAGAGGCTTTCCAGAGCAAAATATTCAAAGGGAAGCCTCGAAGGCGCTTTAAAAATAGTCTAATCCGAAAGCCATGAATCTGAAACAACTAGATTGTAGGTTTAACAAAACAAAAAAACATAAAAATCATCCCGTGGTAACAAATATTAAAGGGCAAATTCTCTAGTGCTGACTGACTAGAAGCTTGCTTTTTCAAGGTGGTAGATAAAATGCAACCGAAGAAAAAACTCTTTCAAGGCAAGTTAGGCCTCCAATTACACTAAAAAAAAAGAGAAGAGGAAGAAACACAAGAACAGAAGATGAAGAAGACCTAAAAATACCACCACATGATCCAACGTTTTTTCATTTATAAAAGGTGGGCAGCAAGTTCATAAACAAGTTACGTGAATTAAACGCTACTCAAACATGGGCAGCAGCTAGATTGAGGGATATAAAGAGCAAAGCTTTATTTTTTATAGGCTCTGCATTTATACTCGGTAGCCTTTCTCTTTTATTGCTTACAAAACTTCAAATAATTGTATTAAAGCTATAAAATCAAAAGCTAAGGCAGCATACGCTTTAAGCTAGCCATTTGCTAGCCTATCTACATGGAGATTTTTGCCAATTAAAATTCTTCTCCAAACAAAAAGTCATTGATTTCATGCTAAAAGCCCTTGAGAAAATATAGAATTGAATGCAGGGCAAAAGCATAGCATCTTCATGAACTGAAATATACCAGCACACACAATACACATGCTACACAAACACTACACACACATTACTAACGCTACAAACACACTACTAGTACTACACACGATACGCATGCTGCATACACACTACGAGCGCCACTCACTACGAGCGCCACTCACTACGAACGCTAAACACACACTATACACACGCTACTAACACTATACACGATATGCATGCTACACAAACACTCACAACACTATAAACACACTAAGAACACCACACACACACACACACTCACAACACTATAAACACACTAAATTCACCACACACACACTACCGACACTACACGCACACTAAATTCACCACACACACACACAAAACACCACCTAAATGAGCTAGAGTGAGAAAATCAAACCAAAGACATGCCAAATATAAACTCATCTTCATGTATTGCATATAGACGGATAAAGAAATCCCCACGAAAATCATAGAGTATGCCGTAGATGTCTTACTATTCTTATGACCCAAGGCATCATAGTATAGCTTTCTCTTTGCCTGTCTCTGCTTCCACAAATGTTCATCCCGATAAAAGTCTCCGTCCGTAACCCTAAAAGCAGAAAAAGCCTCCAATCCTTAAAAACAACATTTCATCATACTAAACAGTATAAACAGCAGAAAACACTGGAAAAATCCAAGAAGAAGTGATATTGCACACACCAAAGGAAGCATCATTTCAAAAAAATACTAATCACAGTTTATAAGCCACAGAAAAGGCAGCATTATACTGAGTCTTCAGGGAAAACATTCGGGCAACAGAAGCATCGACGGAAGCTACTGAAAAAACTGATAAATATCTCTACTTTTCTAGCTTTAGCAATTTTGTGAGATCGTTCCTTATCATATGAGGCAAAAAGATACCACAAAATCTTCAGAACTAAAGGAATCGAGTAGAAAAAGTCTAGCTTCCAATCAGAGAGGAATGTCTATAAGGCTTCAAGCAAGAGCCGCAAAAATCAACATGAAGAACGAGCTCTATTTCCGCGAAAATTCACCAAGTGCGTGTATATATCAACTTAAATAGAGGCTTCGTTGCTCATATATATCCACTATACATATGAAAGTATCCAAAATGAGTAGCAAACAAGTTCTAGCCAGTGACTTTCTATCGCTTCAAAGCAGACGAGATTTCTTCAAAAGGAAAAAGCAAAGCTTTTCCACACTATAAGAAAAAGTATCGAAAAGCACAATCCAAAGGCATTGCGAGAATACAAAGAGAAAGATAGAGTTGTTTACACAATAAAATCACGAGACACGAAAAATCAATCAAAATTTCAAAAAATTATCAGTAGAGGCTCTCTCTATGTCAATAACTGGAGGCGTACTCCACTCTGTAACACACCCTCAAACAGGAGAGCAAGCAACATATTACAGCCACTAAAATGGCAGGGAAAAACTATAGGAAAGCCTTCAAAAAGAGAAAGGATAAAGCAAACGCTATAAATATAACAAAAATGCGACAAACCGAGGAACTTCAGGGATTTCGTCATCGCTGAGTAACTTAGGAGCCAGCTTAGGATTTCTATTGTAAAGAAGGCAAAAAGAAAGAAAAATATAGAGAGAGAGAAAGAGTACTAGTGGCAGATCTTCTCCAGGCTTCATTAAGCCCAGTGTGTGTTGTAAATATGAAGAAGACTGACGAAAAAATTTCCGACCTTCCGTGAAAAAAAACCCTCCAGCGCAAAAGCCATCAAAGCATCCGGAGCACCCTCCGCGTACACACTTAAAAAAACCGTGATAACACACAGCATATAATACAAGCATACTAAACCAAGGATATTGAAGCATTCAACACACACAGGCCCATGCTGAAAAGCAAAAAGACAACAAAATTCATCTACTTCAAATCCAATAGGAAGTATTTGATGAAAATTTGATGTGGGCTGTACAGGCAGCTACTGTCGCATACAATATTTAAAGCAACTATATCCACATGCTTTAAGTAAGTAAAAGTGGTAATACTCCGGTTGTGTGTGAAGCATTGTAAGCTGAAGAAACCAGTGTGCATGTATGCGATCTTCATTTCTGTGTGTGTGCGTGATCTTCATTTCTTTGTGTGCGAATGCTTCATGTCCACAGAGGGTGTGATCTTCATGCCTGTGTGTGTGATCTTTATCCCTGTATAAAATCTTCATATCCACACATGTATGTGCAATATCCATTTAGTACAACACAAACAGTACTTGCCTCAATATTTGACTCTTTGTAGGTCTCGTTAGGTAAACCTTGGCATCCTTGCATTGATAAGTCCAGCTGACGAAGCAAATCAACAAGCTTTAAGTTATACGATCAATAAGCAGCAAGAGAAGCAGAAAAAAAAGCACCGAAAAAAACTCGATAAAATCATTAATCTTCAAAGAATAAACGCTTAGCTTATGCAGCCTACCTGATACTAAATAAGCAGAAAAAGACGGTTTGAACACACCAAAAAAAGCATTTTTTTACCAGCGAATAGCACCACATCTTCAAAACTGCAATACATAAAGAACTTGAGAAAAGATTAGGAGGTATATAAGCCATACTCGGGTAATCATCAGAAACAAAAAAAAGGAATAAAACAAGAAATTCCAATAAAGAAAAAACAGCTAAAACGTTCAATTTGCATCATATAAAGAGCTTGAAGACAGGGTGATTAATCTACTTCTTCTCAGCTGCATTGTATGATCTTTTTACTAAAAAAAAAAGGAATTTTATACTTTTTTAACACAAGAAAAAACATTATAAAAAGATAGAAATTAGCCCAAAAAAGTACGAGCAACAGAAACTTACTGTCCATGTTTGTAGCAATTCTGACATTGGGCATTACCAAAGTTCTGAAGATATTAGATTCTCTTTTTGAAGATAAATTTTTGAGAAAAAAACCAAAAACTTAAAACTATTATGCTAAGCTCAGCATATGAGTTCAACTTATTGGATAAAATATATAGTGTAGACTCCAAGGAATCAAGAGGTGCTTATCAGTTGAAGATATTTCACGAAAAATCAGATTTGGAAAAAAAACCGAGCTTGAAAAACGTGACACAATCTACTCTATCTCTTTCAGGAAAGATTAATACAGCACTTCATCAAGATTTTGCAGATTAAAGCTTTGAAAAGGATTGATTATGGAATGCCTTGAGCAAAAATAAAAAATACTAGGAAGAAGCTAGCCTCAGCACAAGAAAATACTTGTTCTATACAGCTCACACAAGAACCTGAATCTAAAAAGCTTGATGAAATCAATGCAAAAAGTGGGAATTCTTTCACAAAAAAGGTTTATTTTAGGCGCAATAAAAAAGTGGGAGTTATCTGAGTGCAGTTTTCCCTGTATACTAATAGATAGGGTACGAAGGTAATTAGGCATACTGTGAGACTGAAAATAACAATACAAGCATGTAACAACAGATGAAGCCTTAATTGCGCAGTTTGCTGAGAAAAAAACTCAATTTCTAACCAAGAGGCTGTTTGAAAAAGATCAAAAGCTGAAAATGAGGTGTAAGGCTGCTCATGTGAAAAATATAGCATAAAAATCTAACTCTGTCAGCAATCATAAATTTCACATACAATTTGGAAGCAGCATTTATAGTGTAGCCCTTTGCAAAATCGTGAAAAGCGGAAAAAAAAGGTAAGAATATCATCAATTGGAGAAATGCTATCAAAAAATACACACAAACAACATCAAGTGGAAGCAAATTGCCTAAAAACACACACACAAACAACTCGAGAAATTTTATCCAAATATACACATAAACAGTTGTATAAAGTAGCCTTAAAAGCTGTGATGCTATGCCAATGTATAGTGATGGCCATAGCATAACTGAGGTTGATACCTATGCTAAAGACGCTTTATAATTTTCCATAAAAAATCAATTAAATAATATTTTTTTTTATTTTTATCACACAATACTCCGCCTGCTCTTTCCAAGAGATAGAGTACTCATCAAACGTAGAAGAAGACAATGACTTTTCTTAGGAGCATGATATAAGCACAAGAAAATCCGAAGATTCTTGCTTAGCAGCAAAAGCTGCAGAGAATGACTACCCATGAATGCTTAAATCATAAAGAAAAAGAAAAAAATATCTCCAAGCAGCAATTGATGCTAAGATATGAAGTTAGAGGTGTGGGAGAGAAGCATTCTGCAGTTAGGGGGTTTTTTTCATGAGAAAAACACTAGGTTGAAGAGACTGTTGAGGAAAGCAAATGCTAGCAAGAGAAGGGTATAGCATATAGAGAAAATTCTAGTATCAAACAGAAAACACTACCACCACACACAAAACGCCTTAAATGTAAACTCTAGAGCATCATGTCTTGTAGTTTACCTGTTTATCTCTGCTTCTAAAGACCATTATTTTCACGATTTGCGTCAAAAATATAGTCGATTTCAATAGTGTGACAACTGTTCGAGAGCAGCCCAGCTATAATCACACACAGTCGTAGCGCACTTTCAATAGAGACACATTCCGTAAGAATTATCATCAAGATTTTATTAAAGGCTTTTATTAGAATCTCTGAGGTGGCTTATTTCACACATAATAGCTTTTTGGGGTTATGCATACACAACCCAGTTGAAGAAGATGGCTCCAAGACTGCAGAACTTGCCCCCTTCATAAACTTGGCTTACATCATTTTGGATATGTTGAGAATAACTTTGAACTCTTCAAAGGGTAGTAGTATAGTATGAGAGAATTGAGTGGGACTAAGTTAAGCACACGCACACGCACAACCTCATGAGAGGATATTGGAGTTTGCCTCTTATTGGAAATTCAGACATCCGCAGAAACTTGATGATGAAGAGGTGGGAGAGCTTCAATAGCGTGGGCAGAGACTTAGCTAATTCGAAGAGGAGAGCTTCATTAGCGTGGGCACACACTTAGCTAATGAGAAGAGGAAGAAGAACTTGCACATCATTAGCACACTTAGCTAATGAAACTACTGGGAATAGCTTCCACCTAATTAGAACACATAGCTAATACATACCACCCTTACTAGCCCAAGGCTACGATCAAAAGCCTAGTATAAAACTACAGAATTTGCTACTGAAAAAAACGCCTGACTAGGTAGGAAAACGAAGCATTTGCACTTAAAAGACTTGTAATACACGAGATCTACAAAAAGAGTTTATTCTCTATGCAGCACACTAGTCGAAACACTAGCACCCTTGGGTGTAACTTATTTAGATGAAGCTCATCTCAAAGGTCAAATGATTAATCTCATGAGTTCATTCCGTTTGACGAGATAATTCAGGCGCACTCAAGTGGTGTGTATGTAAGTGGATTAGCGTGTGATTGGTTCGTGTGTGTAAATTGGTGTGTGAATAGTTTCCCGCATGTTTGTAGCCTCTTCATGGGTAAAGCAAGCGTCATAGGGAAAAGTTCAAATAAAGAAGGCATTTGATCACTCAGGAATCAGATAAAGCACCCCATTTGACGAATCAGCTATAGAATCACCATGCTAGATGACACTAGCTAGTAATAAAGTATACGTATAGATAGCTCTTGCGTTTTTTCATAGTAAATGAAGGTATCTAATAGTCCGTTGATTGAACAACTAAATGTTACTAATTAGACTTCAACCAAAGAATCCTATATGTGAGCAAAGATTCTACTTCTGAAGCTGGCAAAGATGCTTTTAAAAACCCAACTGCGACCGTTTAGTTCACGTATCGCTATTATGCAGCAAACTTGAAGCGAAGGATAGGTAATCACTGCTGGAATGCGTGTTGAACAAATTCGTTTTCACTGTATTGTGGTAAATAGATACTTTTATTTACCCTAAAAAGGCTTTTCATAAAGAAAATCTCGTAGTAACGATTTGCTTCTAGTCTCTCCCGAAGCTCAGTTTCCTGCTCATACTAGCTTCTCTCCTCTACATACGAGAAGTATTAGGCTCAAGAAACTAACTTTCGAGGTGCAACTTACTAGCAGGAACAGCTTATTTCATGCAGTCAAATTGAACTAGGTGAAATTGACTGCATGCTAGCACACAAGTTAATTTCTAGATTTCTATCATCAGTGTTTAGGGAGATTTGAGTGTGTAGTTCACATCATAAGAAAAATTTTGTAGGGCTCCAATCCAGTCATATACTCACGTTAATAGCCAAAGCGAGTTCAAATGATAATAAGACTCTCAAAAAACGTATACTTCATGAGGCAGATCTCCCTGTAAATTTAATGTTAGCAAAGCAACAATGGAATATATATTTTAGGCATACACTACTTCAATTCCTAGACTCGGGAAGTGATGCACTATATATGATGCTTATCATACCCTCGACTAATATATATTTTGCTAGTCAGACTTTAACTTTAAAGCAGAAAAATATTTTTGTTATAACAGGGGGATTTTTACTGCATTTATTAATTTTTCTAATAGCGGATATTTTCATCTTCAGTTAATGAGGGCTGAGGATGATTTAAGAGTTGGCTTTGAAGATGAGGATTTAGAAACCGCGCCCTAACGAGCTACTCTACTGAAACTGTAAGACAGTTAATCAAAACTGCAGTTAATTTTGAAAAACCAAAATTATCTGATACAACAAATATTTCTCCCACTGTATGCGTCACTACTTATTTTACCTTTACAGTGAGTTTTCAGTCGCAGATCAAGGAGAATTTTTCTTTGAATTAAGGAGGCTCTCCCACATAACCCAGAAAATGCATGAGGCTCGCAAAAGCAGTTTTTACCCCGAATTCCCTGGTCCGAGGAATCATGGCAAAACTACCAAATCTCATGCCTTTGAAATTTCAGCACCGAATGCTAAAGATTAGCGTTTCCTTTCCGTAAAACAATATATAGAGATAACCTACTCCTTCCTGATGTATATATCAGGAAAAGATCGGCTAAATTTGCTTCCAGTAAAGTGCTGTAGTACCAGTGAAATATTATGATAAAATAAAAACTGCGTACCACCTCTAGTTTGAACCAGTGCACTCCTCTTTATACTTCTTTCCAACACCCAACTTCTAAATTTAGCGTCACACAAGAACTACAGTCATGAAAGAATCTAAAAGTAATGGGGAGCCAAAAGCAACCACTACTCGCTTTGATGGCTCTTTTATGCCACAGTATTACCAGCCTTGAAACCTTCGACTTTAGTGCATCCAACTCAGTACTAGGGTACAGCAAAGAAAAGCTACATCTCAATGCGGGTAACACACTGAAATATCTCCAAAAAAAGCAATGATATCTGCATCATTGGCAAAACTAGATATCATGACACCATTTACCACATTATTAACAAGAAATTAAACGCCAAACGCTTATTAAAACCCCAAAAAAAGGTAATGTGCAGTGAAGTAGCCCATTAAAACCTTTTTTCTAGGAAATTTATAGTTCCTTGATGAAGAAAAAGCGATTTATCGCTCCTAGTATCTACAGATACACAGATGATGCAGGAAGCGAAGGATTTGTATAGATTTCTTTCTCAAAGTAATGAAGCGGATACCAGAGATTGATTTCTTTTCTATAGATTTGATCGCTGCAGGAATCACACTTGAGACCCTTTGCTATTATATGCAATGCAGAACGATTGTAGATTGGAAAAATAAAGAAAAGAGGTGCTTAAGTGAGGAAAAACGAAAGAAAAACCGAAATAAGTTGGAGTTTACAGACAATATGAGGTGCTTAAGCGAGGCTAACACAACTTTAGCATCATTTGCCACATCTAATACCTTCCCAAACGTAAACAGCAACGACACATCAACGAGTACGCCAATCCTCCAAAAACACAAAAAAAAAGTGTTTTGCCTCTCATTAAGCATGCAAGCTGGCTAGACTTATACGAAGAAGAGAAGGGGAGTTAACAGCATATATCTATAAAAGTTGCTTATTTCCGCAAAAAATAGGGTGTAAAGGAATCAGAATGAGGCTAAGGCGTGAAGATTTACAGAAATAGAGCAGCTTAAAGGAAATAGCACAAAGCAGAAGGTAAAAACAGCTCTTTTGAAGGATTGCTGGTTAAAAAATACGTAAAATAAGGCTTTACACTCGAAAGCCGAATCTACCACTAAATTTCAGGGGGAAACACAGGGGCACATGCACAGGGGAATACAAACAGGAACGCACCCGCACGAATACTCACTGGAAGGTGCGACATACACACAAAGCAAACTTAAAAGTAGATATAACATCATCGCTATAAGCCTTAAAGGTCTATGAGTGCAACGCTTGATGATGACGTGGTCGAGTTAATCCAGCCTTGTTTATCCATGGAGGTAGCTCTACCAGTCCGGTTATTGGCTGCATCGCAGGAGGGAGTACCTCAGATGGTATATATTGGTCAAGTGACTCACGGCAATGCAATAAAGCATTCTCCAATCTTGAACAAACATTGTCCTTTGCGATTTCAAATCTGTGGGAAGATATATGGCGTAAAATTTTTTAAAAATTTCATAGCTAAGTCAACTTTTTGCAAGTTATCTTCATAGCTACACAATATGTCAAAAAGCCTTGAAGAAAAGTAATAACACTGAAGAACTTTTTGGACTCCATCTTTGAATATGTATCATATACCAAAAAATGATGTCCTCACTTGAAATTGAGATATTATGTCAGTTTTAGCTGCAAAAGCAAACGTAAAGGTGAAGAAAAAACAAAGAATAAAAAAAAGACAAGAAAGTATACCGTTTAGTAGGTAATCAAAATTTTTTATCAGAGGAAAACAATAGTAGCAACCGGCAAGTCTTCAATGTTGCATTGAAGAATTAAACGCAAATACATATATTTTTCAGGTTTGCCTTTTATCCAAAAAAAACCATTGAAAACTTAGTTTCTAGGGGATTTTGTAAAACTTTGAAGCGGTTGGAATAAACACTTAGTCGTAGATCACAAAAAATCGATGCCTCAATAAGCTTAATATGTTAGAGATGTGGAAATGGTAAAAAGAGGCATAAGAAAGCCTACGAATTATCTTCAAACACATGAATCTTGAAATATTAAGACTATAACGGCATCGTTTCATTCTTCTGGATAAATTTTATCTTCGAAAAAGAAAGCGAAAATTATCGGTGTAACCAGTAAAAAAACCAATGGAACATGGATACGTGTGTGTGTATATGTGGAGTGTAGTGTTTTTACGTGTGTGTGCGTATATGTGGAGTGCAGTGTTCTTAGATATGTGTACGTGTACATGAGTATTGCAGTGTTTTTATGTGTATGTGCGTGTGTGTGGATACGTGGAATGTAGTGTTTTTATGTGTGTATATGTGGAGAGTAGCGTTTGGGTGTGCGTTAGTGTATACGTGGATTGTAGTGTTCTTATGTGTTTTTATGCCAATTGCAGTGCCTTCATATGCGTGCAACAACAGAATATTTCATAGGCTTTTGAAGCAAAGACTTGAAGAAATCAGAGATCCACCCAAGCAGGACGCCACAAATTGCCACGAAAAAAGATCAACAAGGACTTCACAGCATAGAAAAAGTAGTGAAGATTGGATAAAACATGACGGACTCAACCTCCGTTTACCGAAGTGGTAGTAAAACAAACAATCATGTTAATTGCCATGGGAAGATGATACTGTTAGGATTTCGTATATAACTCTTTCTAGAGCAATTTTGAAATACACAGGAGCAAATTTTTGTGCCTTGCATAAAGTGTTCTTATTGGCTTACGAGTCCATTCCTCCACACTGTGTGTAGTAGCGCTGATGGGCATAATAACAGTAGAAGGGAGCTTTTTTCTCCAAAGCAGGAGTATGTGAAGAGGCAGCATTCACATTTTCATCATTTTCAGCATTCTGAGTAGAGCCCGCTTTCGCAGGATCTAGCACAGTTCCGGAGTTTTCTTCCAGAGCCTTCTTGTAAGATCTATTAACATTCCTCCTCCTGTTGAATTCCATAGATCCAAATACAATCATTAAACTAACATTGAAGATGGCACTTCCTACCAAGAATTTCCCACCTGCTGAGAGGTTCGAAAAGGACCATTTTTTATTCGGAAACATCTTGCAAAAATTCGAAAAAACTATGAAATAGGCACATCAAAATAGTTTATATTTTGAGATCTCTGACTTATATCAAAAGTCAAAAGTCAAAGAATATGCCTTTAAAAAAACTAAAGTCGGGCAGGCTATGCCTTTCAAGACCCAACAATGATTCGCAAAGATAAGAAGAGTTTTCATTATGGGCTTCTACAAAGTTAAACTCTGCATATAAAATTCCGTAACCCATCGATGATAAGTAGCTAAGGAGATAAAATCAGCGTGTCTTCCAGGCAATATAGGATCAGTAAGGCAGGGTGGATAGTACACAAAATACAAGTTAACTCCTGGGCGTTATGAAGGTGGGTGAAATTGATGGTATCAGCAGTATCACGATGAACCGTAGAAAAGCTTCATTTCGCTCAACTACGAGGGAAATTGTAAACGAAATTCGAAGCCAAAGAGGGGCAGTACCACTGCATATGAACTTGGAAACGAATTAAACACTGGAAAGGGATACTTGCAGCAAGTTTGGCAAGTCAGCAGTTTCGGTCTTCAGTACCAACCATAGGGGTCATTCATCAGCATAGCAATGGCAAGGACTGCAGGAGTCAAAAACGCAGTTACAAACTGAGCCTGAAGCCGAGCGTCTAAAACCGAGTATAAAACTGAATCTAAAATCGAGTCAACAACAGAGTCTAAAGCCGAGTCACAAACAGGATCAACAACCAAATGAACAGCCGAGATAAAGCAAATATTCGGCGAAGCAAAAATCCGCAGGTACCATCTTTAGCTAGGAGCTGCAACGCTCAAAAAGCATTGGAATCACCAATTGCCCTGCAATACCCCGTAGTATCCGCTACCACATGTGTGTCGCATCCAGAGTTGGTAAGCTTGATTATGGAGCTGCCAGTAGAATTAGCAGAGATGCATAGCGAGCTAGAATTTTGAGAGAATCACAAAATCGAAAATTAATAGAGAATACTGATCGTAATCTAGTCTATATCCTTTTTTGAACTTCATCAGAAGTTACAGTAGATACTTTCTGTGGGCTATTGACTGCTATTTTTTATGGTTTTGCCATATTGTTTTATGCGAATATATTTTCCTATGAAAGTTGATCCTGATAATACTTAAGTCGTGTATACCTGTATATGCGCGAGTGTGTAAATTTGTGTATGTCTGTGTGTAGCCCTAGGTTATTACATTTGGGCAAAATCCCCCCTTTTTTCGTAAGCTCTTCGCTACTTCAGCAAGAAGTAAAGTTTCGCGGTGTGTGTTGGAAGAAAAAAAATAATATAGCTGTGGAAAATAAGCACAGTACTGCTGCTGTTTCAGCTCAACAGAACAATGTCGTAGAATTGCGTTTATTATATGGTATGTCTAACTACCCAATTCTTTGTTACCTTAGATTCTAACTTCTAGTCCCGAACTAGGGGTCAGAGCCCTACATCATCACGAAAGTTTGAATGAACTAAGTTGAACAACATGTTTGATATGAACAATATGCTGCAATTTTACAGTTTTTAGCGATTTGCTGAGATGATAAGAAGGAAGCTTTTGCGTCTGGAAGCTTGCAAAATATATATGTTTGCCTCTAAGCTAATGGATTTTTTCCAGCAACTTTAATAACTTTTTCCCGCCTCTCATTCACAGAATTAGGCTTATTTTCCTGAAATTTTTGAATTTTTGTAAAAGCTACTTGAGGTAAACATTGAATGAAGTCGAACAGCAATCGAATTCGTGTTAAGGAGTGTGGAATTTAAACTTGCCACTTTTGATGATAAAGTTTTAGATTTCATTCGTATTCCTCATTAACCGAAAAATAAAAAAAGTACGCAGAAAGTTTTTTTTGCATATTTCATGAGAATTTCAAACGGGTAAAAAGACTATTATAAAAGGCCTGATTCATTGAATTTGAGTTGATGAAAGACTCTATTTTTTTGATGATAGGCCATTAGTGTCGGTTAACATGCAATCATAGATGTTAATTCACGCTCCATGACGAGTACTGGAGCTCAAAATCTAAGAAGCTCACTTGTTCAGCGTAGCTAGTACAAAATTTGCTTATTAATCTCTCCATTGATTAGTTACAATGGTTGGCAGATGGAAAAAAAAGTTTGCCATGCAACAAGTCGGCTTTGAAATAAGCCACCAATGAGGGTATAAATGCCACTTCCAGACTTGCAGTTGTAAGGCTTTGTAAAGCTTCCAAATTGTAGATGATATCATGAAATAGTAGCAATGCACTATATATAACAGGCTCGTCGTTTTAAAAGCCTTACTCTTAAATTGACAGCATGATTAGAAGTTGTAAGAAAAAAGACATTTTTGCTGCCTTCTCGAGACCTTCAATAGGGGGATCGGGAATTCCCTCTTCCATATGTTGCGTGGATAAAGATTTGCAGGTATACATGGGAGGTAAGGATGAAATAATATACCAATAAAACCCTCAAAGACGGTAGAATTACTAACCCTTTGGATTTTCTTCCGATAATCGACGAAAATCCAAATAAATTAGCTAGGTACGTTATGACCTCACAAGCTGCTTGCCTTAAAACGAAGAAAAAAAAAATTTCACCATAAAAAGGAGAGTTACTTTTTTAGTATCAAGTGCGTGGGTGTCTTAATATAAACCATACAAAAATGACACGGAAAACCTCGAATAGGTTTGTAGCAAGAACTTAATAAAGAATATTGTTACTATTAACTGATTTCGGGTTAAATCTGCGATAGACTTTTTTGTACCAAACCTAAATGTGTACTTGGCGCTAGTTTTATTTGGAGCAAAATATCTTATGAATTTTACCCTGTTGCCAATCAAAAAATTCTCGTAAAAAATCCTTAATGAGAGCAGCAATTATACGAGACTTTCAAACTGCCTTAAATATAAAGGATTCCACAAGCTTTTGCAGGGTTTCTTTAGAGTCGTGACGAAAATATGAAGTTCACTGCAGAGCTTTTATATAGTGAAAATACCAGGGATTCTTAAAAGAAATTTTGTGAAGTGAAGCACATTCGCTTATTTTTTGCTGATCTGCTCAATTTAAAGCATCATAAGTGCGGGACATAAAATTCTCTTCATTTCTGCCAGTAAATGCTTTAACAGTTGGGAAATCTTTCCTTCAAAAAGGCGGTCTGTGAAGTTTGCATTTTGTTTTCAATCCCATAAAATGATAAAGTTGCGAGTAAAATATATTTTAAGTCTCTCAGAAAAAGGCTGGTTGCGAAGTTTGGCTTTTTTTTCCACCTTCACCCCCTAAGATAAGCAGCCCTTAGATACCTTCCGTATTTCATCTATGATGGATAAAGGGAAGATAGCCTATCGAAGCTATCTGAAAGGCTAAAAAATCCATAAAACCCTCATGGATGTTATATTATAAGCATAACCTCAAAAATAGTTCCAGTTTAATGAAAAAAAGCCCCAACACTCTGTTAAACTTTAGTCCATTTTGTAGTGAGATCAACTTCCAGAGAAGACGTTTTCATCTCAATAATACCAGAAAGTCAGTACTAAATAGGTAAATAATCCAGTGTAAAGAAAAATTGATTAGTTATTGCTGAAGATACAAATTATCGTATAAAGTTAAAATAATCGGATTCAGCCCATTTAACTTAACGAAAAAATGCTGACTCATACAAAAAAGTATTAAAATTTAGCTAGTAAAAGCAACGAAGCCAAGATGAAATTTGGGCAGTTTAAAAAAATTCATGACTACATCATAAAGGACATGGAAGCTTTCTTGAAAGTAAGACATTAAGAAGCAAAAACCCCAAAAAAATATATATTACAACTGAAATAAGTTTATCTTTCGCACAAATTTGTGCTCTGCAAGTACCAAGATCTTGAGGCTTTGAATATTCAAAGAGCCGCCAATTCGAATTTTTGAAAATAAATAAACATAAATCAATAGTTTCGCCATTATTAGCAAAGTATTGGCATATAAATTAGAAGGAAAATTCAAACTTCGCTCCTCAACTCAGCTTTTATGAATAGCAACTACTAGCTTCAAGCTGTACTTTCTGCTGGCTTTTACTTATTCATTAAATTAGAAAGGAGTATCAGATACAAAAAATTTACCTCCTCAGTATACTAATGAAGGCAAAACCATGCAGTTGCTTTCACAACTCGTAATATATATAAAATGGAGATTTAAAAGTTTTCTTGTGATACCAAAGTCAAACCATTACGTTTTCTTTCTTCAAGTATTTAACTACTACTGTTATGGTCTAGCAGAGCCTTTAAGCCTTTGCCCTAGCATCACTAAAATACAAAGCAGGCATCATTATCTTACCTAGAAAAGTGTGTGTGTTATTCTTCTAAACGTGAAGCCATTGAGGAGAAACTTTTTTTGGGAGATAAGCGCCCAAAAATACACACCAGGCATCATTCCCTTACCTAGAAAAGTGTGTGTGTTATTGTTCTAATCGTGAAGCCATTGAGGAGAAATTTTTTTTTGGGAGATAAACCCTTCTTTTTCTCCAAAAAAATTCCTTCTCATTGGCTCCACGGACTTAAACGAAAAGATGATTACCTTTAACACATGCTAAAATCTGTTAGAAAAGCAGTTATTTCCCCCTTCAACATACTCAAAGTACTTTACTGTAAAGAGTTTAAAGAAGATTCTTTTTTAAAGCAATTGCAGTCACTTCATTCCCTATTTTGACCTTAATAGATTGCACCCTTAAAAAAGTTGCACTCTCTATTTGGGTGCAATTATCGGTGTCCAAAATTCGCTGTAACTTCATAAGCAAAAATTTTTCATCTGAGCAGCTTTCTGCTTTGTGTTGATATGAATCCTTCTTAGCAGAAGAAAGCGGAAAAGCTTCATTATCCTTCATGCCTTCAGCTTTGAAAGCAACGAATGAATCGATCTTATCATTGCCCGCTTTTTCCTGGTTCCATTGGAGACTAGAAGCTGCACAGGTAACAAGAATAAGTGCAAAAAAACATATAAACAGCAGAATAAAACGTATACAAATCAGCTTCTCATTGCACGTTCAGCAACTGCTTAATCATACAACAAGCCTCACCGAGAGTTGAAGTTAAGGATTTTCTTGGTAAATAGTGAGGATTCTCACAGCGTCGCTGGGATTCTAAGTGTGAATGCACATCTCTCCATATTCCATTTTTTCCTCCCAATGAAGGGATTTTATCGGAAAGTGTGTTTAAAATAGGACCCAAATCCTGAGAAGTTTTTAGAGGATGTCTGATGCAAAAAGCTTGCTAGTAGCAATAAGCATTTTAAAAACTGCAAAAAAGTTGCAGCAGCATGAAACGTATACGAGTGTGATAGCTATACAGCTTAGCGTGTTATTCACTAGTTATAACCTTGAAAGAAAACCGGGAAAAAAACAACACATTCAAAAAAATGATACTTTTGCCATAAAAAAATTAGCTTAAGACTGCACTCCCCGATAATCTAGAAAAAAAAGTTTTCTCTCCTAGATTTGACATTTTTTTTATCTCTTCTTTTTAGCCACCTCTTGGAAGATGATTTCGTGTTAGTGAAGCTACCAGAAATATATCCTTGAAAATGCATCAAAAAAGCAATAAAAAGCAGAAAGAATGAAGATTTTAAGAATGCAACCCTCAAAGGAGAGCTGAAGCAGCCCCACACATACACCTTACGCACATCCCCCCCTCTAAAACAACGAGAATACCTCCAAAACTATGCACAAACTCATCTCTCCTTCCTGAGTCAAAATCGACTTCAGGTTTTGTAGCTTCAATACATTATAAAGATGCTAAATCCAGTTTTTGCAGTAAAGCAAATCAATCGTTTCGATAAATTCAAAGATTTAGGAAAATCGACAGGGCAAATACTATGAAAAGCAGCTAAAAATAGCGTGCATACCAGAGTAGTGGAAGCGATTGAGGCATGAGGCATTCGTTGAGCATAATACACTGGGAGTCCCATCGAAGAGAGGGCGTCATCGACTATGTCTATTAGAGGATTCACCTAAAATTGCACATTAAAAGGCAGGAAAAAATTTTTGATGCAAAAAAGGTTTGAACATTACGGAAGAAGCAATCAGACGGACAAGAAAAAAATTTCCAATGAAGGCTGCTGAAACTCAAAAAAAGCAGGTTTCTAAAGGAAAAACGTAAAACAGCAAAAACAAAATTGGCACACACAGATTATTTAAGTAGCCATAAGCATACCCATTTCACGCAGCTTTCACTATCGATACCAACTGCAAAGAATAATCTGTCTCGCGTTTCATTCCAGTAGACGTCAATAGAATCATTAAAGCGCAATTGAAAGCTGCCAAACAGAGAAGTAAAAGCCTCTGATTAAAAAGCTACCTGATTGCTCAAGTAGCTCATAGGAAATGATAAAGAGAGTTTTGAGAGAGCTGCATAGTTGAGGGTTGCAAAAAAATGGGTCGACTCACATGAGAGAATCATACAGTTAATTGAGGGTTTTAAGAACTTTAGCATTAGATGTTAGTTTCAACAAACTGACGCAAGAAACTCAGCTGAATTTCAAGTTAACCTATTCTTTATCAGGCCATTAATACGCTCTATTCAGCGTTAAAACGCCAAAACAAAAACCTATAAAATATATCTGAAACTTGATGCCTTTTCCACCAAGAAATAAGCACTGATTATGAACTAACACACAAGAAACTTGCAATGCATTGCGATGCTTAACGAAGCTAATCTTCAGCTGTTGCTAAACAAATTAAATGGCGCTATATAGCGTTTTACTCAAAGGCTGAAAGATTTTTCCGTGTTTATGATGGAGAAGAAGTGGTGTACGTATACCAGCTAGTTCTTCGCTGAGATGAAGATTCTGCGATTTCGGACAAAATAAGTTGAGCACTTTGATGATGAACTACAATATGCTTCAAAGCATCAGTTATACTTGTTAATTAAGTGGAAATATCAATAACGCTTAGTCACTCCCGTGCTTGCCACAAGGAAGAAAACCGGAAAAACTGTGAATACAACAATTCCGGATAAATATAAAAGTCAGTGAAGGATAAGTTCCACTTTTACTTTTTGTAACTTCCACAGTACAGCCTTGAAAACTCCTAACATTGCTTGACCTACTAAATATGCATAATCTAAAGGCATAGTTAACCTTTATGCTTCATCAATGGGCATAGAATTTCTTTGAAAACAAAGCTTTTGACTGTCAGAATATTCGAGCAAATCGTAAAAAAGTTAGTCTTTGCATAGGCAAATAAGAAAGGAAAAACAGTTTAAATTTTAGGCATTTAAAGATGTCTCAGTCGAGCAAGTTGAGTAAAATATACGTTAATTTGGAAGTAGAAGGCAATCAAATGAGAGACGCATATATCCACACACACACACACACACATACTAATCAAACATCTAAAATAGACACGGAGAGTCAGTTTTTTCATCTTTAAAGCAGCATCTTTCAAAAAGAGTACTATATCAGGCAAAATACTAAAAATATGCAAAATATTGAAAAGAGTGAGTATAAGCACAAAAACTCTTTACGAGTTAATACAGCTTATGCAGCAGCTTGACTACAACAACGTATTTAGTGAAATGCAATACCCACTTTTCTCATGATATGGAAAAGCCTAAGGAGCTATTTCACAACAGAAAAGCTTCATAATACACTAGAGGCTAACGCTGTATGTGTGCAACCAATCAACTTGGGAAATAACATTAAAAAATTAAACGGTAGAAAAATTAACTATAGAAATACTGTATAACCTCTACTTTTTCAGCAGTAAATTTCTTGGCTGCGACAGCCAGCTTAACCAAACCATTCTAACAAGATCATATATCTAACAACACACTAAAATTGCTAGTTATCATAAATCATTCGAAAAATCACCAAGAAATTTAGAAAAGCAAAAATTCTACAAAAAAAACTTCATTTAATATATATTATGCCTATAGAATAGCAGTTTGAACTAGGAAAAATAATTCCAGCTCATTACTTAACTTTTTAAGTGATTAAATCAAATGATATAGAGGATAAACGCCACAATGCAAACCCTAGAACATACCACTTTAAAAAGCTCTAATATTCACTAGAGGATTGAATCATCGAAAAAAGTTTGAAAATTGAAAGGTTTTCAGCAAAAAACGCATGATTTTGCCTTTTTCAACGTTTGCAAATATTTCTCTTTTCGAAACATATTTCTCATTATAAAACCATAAAAACCTCCAACTCAATTAAGGGGGAAAAAAAGTGTTTTTTTGCGTACCAAGAATGCTCACTTTGAGGGAATTTACAAAGATGGAATGAGAGCAAAGATAAACATTAGAAGAAAAAATCATAGAAAACAGGTTAATATCAAAGGCCTAGGAAAATTGAGTGCTAACCAAGTGTTTACGTAATGCAAGAACCATTTTGGTGCGAATAAGCTGCCCATTGCTTATCTTATGTGTGTATCTTTAAGTGTTTTGTGCTTTAAATGAAGTGTGTGTGCGTTTTTTGCTGGGTGAAGAAGATGAAATAATAGATTATTAGCATACGTAAAACCTAGATTTTTTGCTTTTTAAAAGCATAGAATCTAAGAAAAAGCTCTATGCTTTCATCAGCAAGATGATTCAAGTAAAGTGCCTAAATCACAGAATACTAAGCATAAAATAAGTACTAAGGAAGACAAAAATTGCTTCAAAATTATACAAATAAACCAATCAAAAAAGCCTTTTCAAATAGTAGTGTTACGATGGTGTAAGCCGTGAAAATAGCGGCAAAGCAACAGCCAAAATGCTTGAAAATACCTAGCGATTCTGGAAGAGATTTTAGATTCCAGAATTGATTTAAATGGGCCAATGAAATGCTGGCGAAGCATTAACGTCTTGGACAAACTAACATGCAATTGGTCGTCACTGAAAAAATCGGCGAATTCTTCATTAGCGAAACACTCATTGAATCGTGTGCCTAGTCGCTCATCACTTAACTGAATGAGAGTTAGCAAGATTCTTGAAACTTTTGCTTGCAAAGCTACTAGAAGATCTCCAAAGGAAACTACAAAAAAAAGCCGTTTTTTAAGCAAAAAGCGAGCATTTGGCATCGAAGAAGCACGTGAAAAGAGAGAGTTTTGTGTGTGGATTTGTATAGAATAAAAAGATCTATTAAGCTCTAAGCAAGCATAAGCTGGCTTCACTTCACGTGTGCACAATGTTTATATAAAAGATTTGGAATTGGCTAGAACAAAAAAGGATTTAAGGCAAGTTTTGGTTTAGTGAAAATTATTTTTGAATGACTATTGAAGAAAATCTCTACAAAACAAGTCTTTTGAGGATTCTTCAAACTAAAAAGCTTTACAAAAAGGCATTATACATCGAAATACAGATATTTTTAGTGAAAATTCCAACAATCACCGTTGGTGATTGCTCATTAGGTACTCAATAAACAGTTTAATGTAAAATAAAGCGAACTTTTGGAGCGAAAAATTGCCTTTTTATGCTTCTAAAACGGCAATCTACAATTAGCAAGTATTTCACAATAGCAGCATACTTCAACTTTCTTCAGTGAAAGGTGAAGAAGAAGCAATTGAGTTAAAAAAAGCTGGTGATATTCGACTTGCTTCAGTGAACACAGGCAATTCACAAGAATGAAGAAGAAGCAATTGAATTAGAAAAAGCTTCGTTAAGCTGCTCTTTCTGAATATCATATGCAAAGCTTTTGAGTTGCACTGAATGCAGGAAAACTATGCATTCAGGTAGATAAAATAGCTGCTAAAGCAGAGAAATCCACTCTTTTAGCTCAAAGAACTCCAAAAGGCCAAGAGAGCAGCAATTAATATAGAAAATACGAATTTTATCATTCAACACAGTTGGAAATATTCTTACCTTCAATGTAGACTAACGATGCATAGTTTCCTACAATATGTGGAATATGTCGCTTCTTCTTGCTTGAATTCCGATAGATGCTCTCTAGATTGCATTCAAAAAATATTTGTATAAATGAAACAATGCAATTAAAAGGAGATTTCACATAAGGGAAAAACTTGTTCATAATTCATTCAAAAAATTGGCCACTGAAGCGATAAATGCAGCTAATTTTTATGTTGATTTTCTTGATCTTAAACGCCAAGTGAAGAAGTGGAAGAAGGAATGGAAGCAGAAGAAGAAGCAGATGAAGAAAAAGAAGTGTAAGAAGCAGTAGAAGAAGAAGAAAAAGTGGAAGAAGAAGCAGAAAAAGGAGCTAAAGAAGTAGAAGAAGAAGAAAAAGCAGAAAAAGAAGAAGAAAAAAAAAAAAAGCAAAAGAGCATCCAACAACCAATAAGAGTTAGTTGCACTGAAATGCAAAAATTTAACCTACTTCTCTAAAATTCATTAGTATAAAGCACTCATGACCCCTAAAAAAGGTAATTTATCGTATAAAAAATTCCAGCCCTAACGGCCTGTGTGTGTGTGGAGTTTTCTCCTACATAAAAAGACCTAAGATATTCAAAATCGCTTGAATTATCCAATTTATAGCAAATCATACTTCAAAAGAACATTTTTGTCCAAGCTACTTCAAGAATTAACAATATAGAAACGTGATACTATGAAAATGCAGGACCAAAAGAGCATAGTCGCTAGAGGCCCAAAAATTGCACTTAAAGCATGTTTAAACTGCCATAAACAAGCTGAGAGCAGCACACTGAAACTACCCACAATTTGCAGCAAAATCTGCATGAAATTCCGTTTCAAGGCAAGCAACAAACCCTCACAATATATGGATAAACTCGCACGATGATCGTCACCTGTAAATATCTTCATACAGCATCTACTAGTTTTATTGTCATTATGAACTCTATCATTCGTTATCGAAATTGCTAAATCACCTTCAATGCAAGCAAAAAAATTGCAGCGCTAATAGGTAAAACAGCAAGTCGTCAGCGAGTCCTACTTACTCCAAAAAGCAAGAGAAAGCCCGTCTATGATTGGCAGTCTAGACGCTCTGCAAGAAGCAAGATGCAGCTTAAAGAGCCAGCTTTACTCCAAGACGATACTTCAATTCTAATCTTTCCACCGTAGTATTCTCACTCAATTTAGGGTGCAAAGAATCAACGCTAAAGCGATGCACTTGTGAAGATCAAAGGGTAAACTTTATACAACAGAAAGACTTTTAGCTTTTTATTGAGCTTGAAGTCCACTCAGTGCAGAAGCCTTGCTGTGAAAATCTGCTGTTTGCTATACCACAAAAAATTGGTCTACAGCCTTACGAGCACCACCTGCTTGATTAACACTACACTGAGTACCTTCTTCGCTAGAGAGATTCCCATCAGAGGACTCATCTTCGCTCAGTCCACTCAGAAGTACTTGAATCTCCTGCTTGATAGCATCCTTATAAGCATTTTCTTCCTCCTCCATGCTAAAGAAGATGGAGTTTTCGCATCTGGATAGAGGGGTAAATCAAATGATAAAGGCGTTTTTAAAAGTGAACGAGCAGATAGATATTACAAGCACAATTTGCGGTGATAGATATCTCGATATGTGTAGTGTAAAAACGAGGGGTAAATTAGATGGTAATTAGGTTGAGAAAAGGCGCATATGTGTTGCGATAAAACATGTAGTAAATTGCATCCTAATAAAACCGTAATTAAGCGCATATTTAAAGCGATAAAGCAAGCGCTAAATTACATCGCGATCAAACCGAAAAGCTTTGCAAAACATCAAATTATGTGAGTAATGAAGATTCTAGTTTCAGTTCTTCAAGCTAATTTGCATTGAAACTACCCTTCTAGATAAGCAATCTGCCTCAGGAAAAATGTTCCAAAGACTGTTAATACGGCGGAAAACACATTCACAGTGGCGCTACTATCTAACTTGTTGAATTTTCTATGGAGAATTTGTTTTCTCTCAAATGATAGCTTCTTTTTAATTACTCAAAAGACTTAGTTTCAAAAAAAAGTTCGACTATTAATTATGCTTCTTAAAAAGTATATAGGTCTTAATAAACATCAAATTAGCAGCATTAAACCGTAATAACTTTTTTATTAAAAACAAACTCAACTTTTTGTTGAAAATTAACAAAAATAAAAAAAAGAATTTTATCACTTTCGTCTGCTTCTTCAAGTCCAAGCGTTCCTCAGCTTCAATATTTGAATTTTTTCAAAGAATTCAGGCCTTTGAAATTGAGTGAGATTGAAGAAATAAACTCTACGCTTAGAAAGTAGAGTTAGGAACTAGAGGCCTAATATAGCCATAATATCTAGGAGGAGAAACTATAGAATATATCTAGCGTTAGAGACTAGAGTTAGGAACTAGAGTTAGAAAATAGAGATAATATCCAGAGATAATATCTAGTATCAAACCCTAATGTCAAACACTAGTATTCAAAATCCACTCAAGTTGAGCCCTAAACTCAGCAAAACTAGCAAAAAGAGAAACTTTTCCACTATTTTTCAAAAAAGGCTAGTTTATCACCAGGATAATAAATATAGCCTAACAAAACATGATAATATGTATATTTTTTCGGTATATTTTATAACAATATATTATAAACCGCTTCTTTCAGTATAATATTCAGAGCTTTTCACTGCATAATTATAGGTATCGCGAAAAATCAAAGATGATGAAAAAGACCCATCTGTAGGCTTTTTCTTTGAGCTAATAAATTTGCTACTAGGTGATGACTCTGGGTGAAACTACAGAATGCAAAATAAGGGAAATTTATTGCTTTTCGTTGTATAAACTACTTTTTTCTCCTGCATGCTTAGCAGACAGAAAATAAAAATGTTTGTTTTTCACTAGGTAAAGCTCCCATTTCATTGAAGCTGCAAAAAGAAAGGCAAACGAATCGATCAAATTAGCCCACAGTTTTTATATAAAACTTTTTTACAATGAAGAAAACATAAAATAGCAACTTTCCTAGTCTATTCTGCTTTTCATAAAAATGCAGGAAAAAATGCCTAATAAAACTAAATTTAACGGTATCTATAATAAGGAAACTTTCAGCTCATGCTGTGTGTCGAGGTTAGCAACGATATCAATCAAGCCTTGCTGAGATTAGAGGCTTTTATTAGATAAACAAGCAGTGCAGGAAATACCTAAAAAAAAGGGACAAAGCTAGGCCGAAATCGTGAGCGAAAAACCTACCGAAAACCCAAAGTATAACTTCATCTAATCTCTGTAGCTCTATGGCTAGTCGCTGTGTAAAATGTAGGCTAAATGTTAGACACACACACATTTACGAGGAGATTGCTTCAAAAAGAAGCGGAGAAGTAATGGTAACTAACTCTCTAGACACACACACTCACACTAGTTCTTCAAAATGAATACTTAGTGACTAGAATATCCTTTAATACTACTTTCTTCTTCTACAGGGACTACAAGCTCGATATAAAAAAGACTATAGTTTCTAGCGGGAATGCCTAGGTTCTTGACTATTTTTAAATAAAGCTAATAATCACTTGAGTAACGATGAAATAACTAGTTAAGAGGAGGTATACCATATTTTACAGCTGACTCTCGATTGAACTATGAAAGAATGCCCTAAACTAGATGTTCAAAGGGTATTGGATGGCAGTGTGTGTTGGGTTTGGATGTTTTGTGGGTAAATGCTCATTTTTTCTATTTCTTACTTATCCAATATGCTGCAAAAGATGCGAAATCGCTCTAGATAAAAGCGAAAAATGGTGTTTAGCTTCATAATGTTGCCTCATTGAGTGAGTTTTGGTTGGGATTGTGCTTTAGAGAGGCAAACTGCAGGTAATAGCGTCTTCTCTTTGCAGCAAAAGCACCAAATTGAAGCTGAAAAGCTCCGTTTTCTGAACTTCATGGTAGCTGGAGAATGTTGAGAGCTTCGCAAGGAAAGCTCTAAAAGATGTGCTTATTTTTAGTGGTGTGGCGCTAGTACAACTATGATTAACCAGTAGTTTTGCTAGGCTATTATCTCTCATGTCAGTAATAAGCTTATTACTATCACATTTAGCAGTAGAAGCTCTTATTATATGAACTAGTAGTTTCGGAAGGCAGCTTTCTCTCATGGCAGCAAAGGCAGCTATTAATGCCTTTTCTGTGAACCTGGTATGGGAAGCAGAAAAACATTGACAAACGCGCACACAGCCTTTTGTTTTTGAATGAGAGATGCTGCTCACGGTGGAGAGTACAAGACTATCGTACCTTTGGCGTCGTGGCCGCATAAGACCAGCTTTCTTTAGACTCTGCAAGGAGCTTCAGTGAGGCTTAGTATGCCAGGAGAGTCAACACTTTCCTTAACAAACGAAAATTCCCATCTTCTTGAGGTTGTCGAGGGTATGAAAAGCTTTCGCGTGCGTGAGTGCAGGAGGAAGGGGGCAGACATCTTTGCTTTGATTATAATAGCCTTTTTAGAAATGCTTTGGTATGGGGGGGGATGTTTATTCTTCTGTTTATGGATGTTTTTTGAAGGGGGGTGTTTGTTCTTCTTCATGTTCTTCAAGAAAACTCTATATTCTTCATCTTCCTACTTCTTCTTCTGTGCTATCCATTATGCAATGTAATTCCCCCATAAAAAAATGATCTTCACCTTTTTCTGCCCTGTTCATCTTGATGATTGTAAAAGTTTGCTAGATTTTAACTATCTCTGCTGATGATAACTCCTGTTTTGATTCACTCTCACAGCTTCATCTTTTTGATGGCATCTCATCACATCTTTTCGCACACTCATTACAAGTCTCATTGAGATGCCGTCTGATACAAGCTACTGCTCCGTATGCTTCAAATTTTTCAGGCGAAACAAGCCTCTTTTTATACGTCCCAAACATCAATTTGATGTTTTCTTTTTTGTTTACAAAGTTTTTGTATGTTTCATGCTTTTTCAGTCTGGTTTGCCATTTTGTGGCGGTAGAAGCTTGCTGCAGAGCAGCCTTTTAATTTTGTGTGTGTGCCTCCCTCCAGCACAGCGTGAATTCACCCAAATTATGCTTTATGCAGGAAATTTGAGGGAATCTCCCCCTTCTGTTTGGATTTTTTTGGAGGGTCGAAACCACCATTTTATCACTTTTAGATTGGGGCTAAGCTGGAGACCCGGTTGTTTCATTACTCCTGTTAATTCTTCGTCTTCAACACCCTTCTTGAAGTGATATAAGCAGAAATTCTTTTTTATGAGAGAGACCCTTGATTTTTAGAGATTCCCTTATTTTGCTTTTGAGTCCTTCTGAATAACTCAGAGTAGCCTCTTTTTTACTCAGGGGATGTGTATATATACATGTGATCTTCATCGTGCCAGATGCTGACTTGAGGTGCTTTCACTTGGCTATATACAAATAGTGATTGTGAGCAAAAGTTATGCTTCTTTTTCTTGGAGATTAGGATCTCTCGGTATTTTACTTTTAGTAAAAAATGCAAAAGGATGAGGTCATATGGGAAGTCCTGAACAACCATTTTTGTTCTTACAAATACAAGTAATTTGAGTGCTTTTTTCCTTGTTTATACAGCACCTACAACACACACTATCAAATATCACACAACACACGCTACCAAATATCACACCCACACACAGTTAATCTCCGTCAAATCACTTCTGTATTGACTAACTTTTCCCTGAAATCTTCTTGAAATTTTCGTTTCCCTCACACTCTTCTATGAAATGCTCTTCCCAATCATTTCCTACGCTTATTGACTCAATTGCATGATATTCCTTTTGTAGTGAAGGTATCAACAGGTTGTTTCTTCGATAAATCGCTGATTCGCAGTGGGATTATATTGTGTACTCAATTCCAAGCATCCCTATGTATTTTTAAGTACCTGCTACTCTTTCTAAAGTATCATAATTGCTTAAATTTAAGATTTTATCGCGAGAAATATCATCAATTTTATTGAAGATCTCATTTTCTTCGAGATACTTCATCAACTTTTCTTCAAGTCTCACTCTTAGCTTGATGATATTTGCGTGCTTTCACCTTGCCAGAGTCTTCAGTTTATGGAAACGTCACATTGTTTTTTTTTCAGGACAAACAAGGTTGAGTTTTGCAGAAATGAGTACAGTGTGACTGGAATGTGCAATCGGACTTCTTGTCCGCTTGCCAATAGCAGTTATGGCACCATTATGGAGCACAAAGGTACGACCTTTTTGTGAAGAATCTTAAAAAAATTATCTTTTCTAGTCGCAGAAAGCGCTGGAATTATCATCCGATGATATCTTTGTTTGAAAAAGCTCTTCTTCACACACAATACTGTGTGTTGATGTGTATGCTATCTCAGTTTAGATTTGATTTTTGAGCGAAGGCGCAGTCGTTTAGGTTTTTGAATTGGATTTTCTTGGAAAAGTTGCAGTATCTTTGAAGGATAATACATTCTCCTTCTCTTGTGTGTGTGTGTTTTTTTTTGTAAACTCGCGCCTGAAAGGGAGTTTTTTTTTCCCATCAAAATCCATATATGCGGAAAGCTATTTTAAAGGCTTTGCTATGAGCGTTTGATGAAGGTGCAAACAATTTGGATGCGTTGGAGAGTTTTTGTTGAGATGCTTTGGAATTATGTGCGTGAAATTTGATGAAAATATCATCATCGTCATCCTTGATGCACTGAAGAGTTTACGCTTTGCTCGTTTGATATTTTTATCAAACTCATCATCTTTTCAGTGAGTGAAGAGTTGATTTTTCGCTCGATTAAAGTTGAAGTCATCAAGATTTTTCGTAACCAATTAGCAGCTCTCGTTGAGAAATCAAAGACTTTTCTCTACCATAGAGCCATGAGTTTGATGGCTATCAAAATTAAATGCTAAAAGCCCAATAATGCACCTGTTTGTGTGGTATGCAGGCTTTTGCTATTTGTACTTAAAGACACCTGAGAGAGCTCATACCCCCCGTTATCTTTGGGAAAAGATAAAACTATCTAAAATCCCTACTCAGGTAAGATATGAAAATCCGTTTGAATCTTCAAAATCGCTCTTCATGAAGTGAGGTGTTTATCTGATGTATTGATGTCTTACTTTTGCCTTATGTCATCATCCTGTTGAGATGCAAAACGTCTAAAAAGCTTATTTTTAGCACTATTCCTTAACGGATAAACTCTCCTGGAGCTCTGCAGAAAAAATGCTATAAACGATACTTTCTATACAACTAGTAAAGGCTCAATTTATATTAAGGATTTGAAGCTTTTTGATGAGATTATGCTGCTGAATTTCGCGAAAAATGATGCATTTTTTTGGGTTTATTCGCTTTAGCGAATTTCAGTGTTTATGAGAAGGTGGAGTGTGTTCTTTTATGTGAAACTGTGTGTGTTACATTTCCTTGCAATTTCACGTGTTTTTGTGTTAAACTATATTTTTTGGGTTGAAATATCTCATCTCTATCTTTTTTGGATTGAAATTTAAACAATTGTTTAGCAGGTTTCCATGCTAAATCAAGCGAATTAGATGTTTTTTCTGATTCTTTTCTGTGAAGAGTATTTGATTCTCCGTGTGTGCTTTGCAGATTGTTTTTGTAGATACTTTCTTCTTACTTTTTAAAAGAGTAGTGCTAAACATATGGTATTCAAGTTGCTTTATTAGAGCATGTCGACAGATTGCTGTTTGTTTTTCAAACTTCTCCACCGTCTTCTACGATTTTTCCCGAGTTTTTGTTGCAGTGTATATACAGAGTGAAAGCGGATGCTTTCTTTGGCTTAGAAGGTTTTTTCTAACTAGTCTAAGCATTAAAGATTCCTTTTCGGAGGAATTACTCCTTTTGTATTGACAAAATTGCAATTTTTTGTAGGTTTTTTGATTGATTAGCTTTGAAGATTTACTGATTATCTCATAATCGATGTAGTTAAAGAGTTATCAACTACATTCGCACATTTTAATGAACATTATGAAAGCTTCTGATACTTTGAGACCCACGAGTTGTGTGTTGAAATTGACCGCCTCATCTTTAATATAATGGCATCGTTAAGGTTGCATATAGCATTACAAATTAAAGAACTTTTGTCTTTACAATGCTGCTAAAGTTTTCTCTTTTACACTCCTTCCTGCTATTTTGGTAAAGCGTTTGCATTGAGGATATGAAGATGATTTTATAATGCCTCTCAGCCTGGTTTTTCGATTTTTTTGTGGGGTTTGAATATCTTCAAGTCAATACAAGCAGCGTAGAGAGGATTTAATTGTGTATTTTCTGGATTTCATAGGATTGGAATATCTTCGACGTGTGTTATTTTGAAGTTTTGTGTCGCTTCAAGCATTTTTGTGTGCGAAAATGTCGAATTGTCCAATCTCTTTTGATAAATACAACAATGATGGAGTGATATATACCTCGTATAATGCAAATTTTTTTCATCTTCATTATTTTTGCTATCATAATCTCTTCTCTTCCCTGGGCAGGCAATGTTACAAATTGACAAAAATATGAAGGGTTTACACTCGAAGGAGCTAATTCATCGATGCAAGAGACGTTACCTACGTATACGGCAAACTCTAATTCGTGCAAGAAGAATGGAGCTGAAGCCTCCAATGTTGGTTTTCTTTGGGGGTTCTTTCTTGCTTCATTGGGCGTATTTATATACAGTAATGTGTGTGTATAGAGGTGTGTGAAAGGTTGGAAAGTGAAGGCTAACGTGTGTGAAAACTTTTAAGGTGAAGGCTAACGTGTGTGAAAACTTTTAAGGTGAAGACTAACGTGTGTGAAAACTTTTAAGGT
>JADHZB010001209.1:26943-58849 GCA_015657535.1 Nephromyces sp. MM_2019 | reverse complement strand
CTAACGTGTGTGAAAACTTTTAAGGTGAAGACTAACGTGTGTGAAAACTTTTAAGGTGAAGGCTAACGTGTGTGTTTTTTGCTCCACACTTTTGGATTTGTTGCTAAGTTTTCCGGTAGTTTCCTGTTTGAAGCGTTGATTTGTTGAGTTGGCAAAAGGCTTTATCAGCAAGATCTGAAGTGGCCTTTAGTTTTTAGCTTGCTGCTTCTAACTAGAATCATCATTTAACTTGTGTAATAATCCATCAAATACACACACCTATAATTCTTCGTGAATGGCTCCTACTGTATAGAATTTTTATCGCATTTTATGATTGGAGCTGTATTGCTTTGAGCCAGAATAGGCATTTTTCATCCTACAAGTTTCAGAGAAGTTTTTTGTGTTATTTTTCTTCGTCTTGTTGAAGACGATTTGTATTCCCTACCAATTTGAAATGCTTATTTTGATATTGTCATTGGTTTTTTCGCCGTCTTCGTTGGATTTGTTGATATTTTCTTTCCTGTTTCTTAGCTGCTATGATTTCATCCTTCACCCTTTCCGTTTACTCAACCCCCAAAAAAGGGACTTTGTTCAGCTTTTTATCTAATATTTCATGTGCTTTTATGGCATATCCATGTACACAATGTATCTTAACTTACGGTTTAGAAGATTTTTGAAGGAAGTTTTCAAGGTTGAGTCTTCAACGAGTTAAATAGGGTCTTACTCAATGCCAAAAGCTGTTTTCTTGATTAATTTTTTTGCTTACTTAAGCTTGCAGTATGAGAGACTGTTTTCCTCCATTGAAATTTTGGTATGAAATGCCTAAAAATATCCAGTTTTCATCTCATTCTTGAAAAGTATGTTGTACTCTCTAATACTAGGAGTCAGAATGTGGTGGTCAAAAAGAAAACTGAAAGACGTGAAGCAGCAAGAGAGCGTAAAGCTGAAGTTGCTGCTAAGCTTGATAATGCCATCGAAAATGAGTTATTGAACCGATTGAAACTGGTAAAGACTAGCAAGTCTTTTGCAGGCGGTTGAGTGTGTGTGTGTGTGTGTGAAGAATTTACAGGGTTTTGTGTGTTGTACTATAAAATCGCCAGTTTGGTTTTTTATTGAGTTCAAGCTTAAATTGATGCATTTTGTAGAATTAAGCTTACAAGTTTGCTTTGATGGGAGGCTTATATTTTTTTTTGTTACGCGAGAGGCTATAGGCTGTGTGTGGTGTTTGTGTGGTGTATGTTTGTCTGTGTGTGTGTGTGAGTGTGTGTTTTTATATAGGTGGGTGTTTTTCTGGTTTACCCGGTGTGTGCGCGGAAGTGGCTTAGAAGTATGTGAATGTTGTGTGTGAGAGAAGAGGGTATCAAAGGGTGTGTGTTGATAGCGATTTATCGAAATGCAGCTTTTGTGATGACTTGGTGAAGGTTAGTTGCAGTGTATGCAAGTGACTTGGTATAATGTATTGAATGAGCTCTTTCAGGGGTAGAATGGGGCGTTTGATGTTTGTGACTGTACAATTGCAATTTTTAGATTTTTGTTAGAAGAATTTGATGTTTTCGTCTCTTCAATTGCCGTTTGTCTAATTAAGTATTACGCATCTTAACTTAGCATTATAATGAAAGAAATATTTTCCCTCTAGACTATGCTTCTCAGCTGAAAGTCGAAAATTAAAGGTAGTACTGCTGATGTAAAAATATTGAATTTTTGCCTATATCCCATCAATTTTCTTCCTCACACACAGAAACATTTACATATTTCCGAAATTATTTCAGGGAACTTATGGCGATTTATACGAGATGGATAAAAGGAGTGTCGTAGCCGATGAGGAGCTTGAGAGATTGCGGAAAGATGAAGAGGAATACTTTGCAGGCCTATCGCAAAAGGGTGGTGAGCATACATATATATATATATATATATATTTAGAATCCTACGTTTTACCTTATTAGCTATACCATTTTGTATTGCAATTTTGGCATGCATAAGAAGAGAAAACGCAGCAGAAATAGTGTAGAATAACAAAAAGATTAGCAATCGTTACATTTAAAGAAAAAGCTATATTTTGTAATATCTGCAGTTTTTTCTCTGCAGATTTATCAATTGATGTATGCTTGTGAAAGCTGATCTTGCTTAGTTTTTCAGCAATATTTTATCTTGACTGCTATTTGAGCTTTGTTTTTGAAGATTTCAAAGATCGAAATAGTCGCGTAAAATAGACGAGAATTAGAGTGTTAAAAGTTGGTGTCTTGCTGCTAGTTTATCAGAGTTAATTAGTAGGTATTAGCAGCTACTCACTGGAAATAAATGGGAATTTTATCAAAATTTCTAATTTCCTTTCTTTTTCTAGAACGTAGTTTCTTCTGCAAAACCATTGAAAGTGAAGCAAATGAATTTGTTGGTAAAAATTTTACTTGGAAAAGAATTTTATACAAACTTTTATGTGTGTTGTTCGTATAAATGATGTGTTTGCTAGTGTACGCAATTACAAATCAAGATTTCTTTGCGTGTGTGTGCAAAATTTTGACTAATTAAATTTGGAAGAAGAAACAATGAGTTTTTTTAATAGTAAAAGATGAAACACGCAGGAAAAAATTACAAATTTCACGCTAATTTAAGCTTCTAACGTTTTGAATTTGTGAGTTTTTGCAAAATTCTTGTGTGCAGCTTTTCAATGCTCGTTCTCGTGTCTTTTATCTCTCCTTAGTAGGTGTTTGGGAGAGATGCTACAAAATGATACTTCATTGAGAGCATTTGAAATGAGTAAATAGATTTTAGCCTTTACGAATTCTAAGAGGGTGAAATTAAAATAGTTTTTCAGTCTTTGTCTCCTGAAAAGATGGAATTACTAAAGCCTCAGAGTATGATTTTTTGACGAAATACGTCATATATTGCTCTCCTTTCTACTGAGTTTGATATTTTCTTTATTTAGCTGTTTTAGATTTTTTCTGTGAAGGTGTGCCATGACTTTTTGACTTCTTTCCGGCTTAAGAAAGGGATTTTTACAGAGATTTCTGTTTTTCCTCAATGTAAAATATAGCTTTGAAATATTGGAAATCTTCATTGCTTTGCAGTTATCGAGATGTGTGTGTGTGCGAGTGTGAGTGTGAGTGTGTGTGTGTGTGTGTATGTGTCTGTGTTAGCTTGTGAGTGTGTGTGTGTTAGCGTGAGGGTGTGAGTGTGAGTGTGAGTGTGTGATGGCATAATCTGCTTAGGAGGGAGGCGGTGCATGAATATTTTATGGCGGTTACAGCTTCGTTGTGGAGGCTTTTGAGGTGATTTTTGCAAGTGTTAAGATATGAATGCTTGGTAATTCTGCAATGAAATAGAGGGCCTTGTAGTTGCTCTAAAGTTTAAAGAGTGGTTTATGAGATACCTCCATTCTACACCAAAGTATATGTTGTAGGCACGGAATATATTGAGGATTCAGACGATGAAAGCGAACTGGAAGAAGATGAATATGAAGAAAGTGACTCTGAAGCGGAAAGCCAGGAAGAACATGATGAGGAGGATCTGGAGGCAGAAGCCTCTTCATCTGCTAGCACAGCTCCCTCAAGGGGCAGAAGGTTGTGGAATACTATTGGAGCATCAACTGCTTCGTTATACGCCAAAAAAGGTAAACATTGATTTGCACACACGCACATGAGCAGTTTTATATTAAAGGTATCCTTTCCATGAGAGAGGCCAAAAATTAATCTGCGCACACACCCAAGGCTAAAACCAACGTTTCCTTCTATTGGCATGGCTACGTCTATTATGATTTTATTTTTAATTTCCTAGCAAGTTATTCCTGGGTGACCAGCTATTCGCCATTCACTGGTGTGGATTCAGCGTATTTTTGAGTCTAAAAATGATGTTTTATGCAAAAACTCGGTTTTCCTACATACTCAATTCCATTTGCAGTAGCTCAAAGCTATGCAAAATGAAGCTCTAAACTCGTAATTCTACTTTTCTGCTTTATATGCTAATTAAATATCTTGGATGGATTTCTTTTGATTTTTTTTTCTATTATAACTTCTGCTGGGAGGTTTATTATGTGCAAAATTTTGACTTAATACGAAGAACTTCACGTTTATAATGGTAAATTGAGGTTTTTATTTGCTTGCAGCTCCTAAACTCTCAATAGAATATGAAAGAGTGGATCAATCTTCTACCAACGTGTATTGACACTTTCAGCAGATTCTTTTGTTATAGTCATCGGAAAAGTCCTGGCAAGAGCAGCTTGTTCGTAGTCCTGGATATCTTGCATTACCAGATTTTAAAGTGTAATTGAGGTGAAGATCCAAAGAATAAAAGGCTTATAATATTGGACCTTTTGTAGTGATTTCACCCTGAAGTAATTTTTTGATGTAATTTTGCTATGCATGCGTTTGACGGTGCGTGTTGCAATTGATATTTCTTAAAAGACACAGTTGGCGTTACTGTAGTTTTGTGCAATTGTCAAAACTGTGATGCTATCGAGTTTTATTATGCGCATTAAATTGCACAGAAGAAGGAGGAAGAAGAGGAGGAAGAATAAGATGATGAAGATGAAGGAAAACGAGAAAATGATGAAGATGAAGAAAAACGAGAAGATGATGAAGATGAAGAAAAATGAGAAAATGATGAAGATGAAGAGAAAGTAAATCACTTGAACTTGACTTTCGTACTGTTGCATTTAGTTTGTGAAGCGATGCGCTCTTTCGGGTGTTTATTAGTATAAAAGTCGTTTGACCCATAGAGAAAATTCATCCTTCAAACTTAGCAGCACAGTTCAAAGCTGATGTTTTAATGCAATGGTCTTCGGTTCAGCAAATCGGACTGGGGATTATATATATGTTTCGCCTGATATCTTGAGAATAAATCGCAACATTCCAGCGTTTCAGCTAGTTCGAATCAGAAACTTATAAAATCGGTTTTTACCGTTGAATTTCCGGATTTTCTTATAGATTCATTATGACTGCTGGCATTTCGGAAAGCTTCACGGGGAATGCCTAAGTTTTCTTTTACCTTCAAGTGCTCCTTCCGTGTTCACAAAGAGCATTTGGATTTTGAATTTCTTCTTGTATTTGAACTTTCAATTTTTTTTAGAGTGCTTATGGGATGTGAATTTGTGACTTCTTTTGATTAATTTTCGTGTTATTGGACCCGGTGACATCATTATAGAATTACAATGTTTATTGCTGGAGGCTCAAAATCGAGCAGAAAATTTCCTAGGGTCCTGAAGCGATTCACTCTTTTCAGTTTGGTGCATATTTTAGTGTCCCCTGCTTTGCTTGCTCATCTTAATTCCTTTTTTTTGAGATTAATCCTGTGTCGTTCTGTATATGTCTGGTAGTTTTATTTTTAAACCTTTTTAGGCTTGAAGGTTAAAACTTCATATTTGATCAGCGATGATGCATGAGTTCTATTCAAAGTATTTAATCGGAGGAATCCTGGAAGAAATCGAAGCTTTAAATCAAAAAAGCAGAATTCCTGTACTGCAACATCAGAAAGAAGCAGCACACACAAAGAAAACTTGCTTAACACGCTTCGTTTTTGCGAGGAGTTCTTTGTAGATAAGTCCCGGGAGGCCTTCTCTGGGATTAGATACTGAATATATCCGGATACCGATCTTTGCTATGAACTGGAAGCCTCAAGCCCTGAGACAAATACGAGATCGAAGAAAAGCACTTCGTTTAGCAGCTGACAAAAAAATCCAAAATCGAATAAAGATTACTTCAAGAGAGACTAGAAGCTATAAAATTGACTAAAAAAGAGAAAAGTGCATTAAAATTGTTAACTGCGAAATAACATGACGTGTCATATCGTGTTGTTGGCGATTTTTCTCAAACTTTCTCTGCTATGGACCACACAACTTCAGCGGATGCATTGATGCATTATCTTCTCCTAGAGCTGTTTAGGCGTGCTATTATCCGGTCTCTTCTAGAAACTCGAGATTGGATCAGTGAAATTGCGTTAGCGGTTCTCAACTTGAAATTAGCATTTTGATAGCACTTAGTTACACATATTTGCGCTAAATCATCTCTCTTTGGTACAAATGCAGATAACGCAAGCTTGATATAGAATGATAGTGTGCGTTGTGGCTCGATTACAGTGCCTAGTGGAAGGAAGCGATACGGAATCTGCAATCCCTAAATGAGCAATTTTCAGACAACTGAATAGTTTTATGTCTAGTGTTTATGGTGAAAAATGTATGTTAGACTTAATAATGAATTTTGCTAGTAAGAGTAAGATTCCATGGTGAACCCAAGACCTGCAGCGATAGCGCCTAATGCACCGGAGTAAAAGGTAGACTACCACAAAGTTGAGGCAAAGTCCATTCCTCTTTACATGCTATAATCTCAAAAAAGAAGCTGTAACGTTAACCTGTTTT
The DNA here is from genome assembly GCA_015657535.1 of Nephromyces sp. MM_2019. Lineage (NCBI taxonomy): Eukaryota > Apicomplexa > Aconoidasida > Nephromycida > Nephromyces > Nephromyces sp. MM_2019. Next base: position 52,524 of record JADHZB010001209.1, on the reverse strand, counting down.
TTGGGACATTCTTCTTTACATTATCTCCTATTTCAATATATTTTTAACAATTAAAGATTCATCATTCTTCTCCGTGTTATTTGTAGAATATAAATTTAGGGAGCTTCCAAAGGTTAATAGCTGTTATCGAATGCAGTAGGGAACATAGATCGTAGGTTAAATTGCAAGTAATGCATATTTTTTTCATATAAACTTTTAATTGGAAATGCGTTTTGACTACGCGTCGGCCTTGAGTCCGAACTAATACGAGCAAATGAACTCGCAATTGCTGAAAAGACCGCTTTATTCTGTAAGCTTTTAAGCCATGATACCGTTGACTTCGATTTAGAAAACTGCAGTTACTGATAATTCTGCAGATTTACGTATAATATTTTCTATTATATCATCTTGTAAAGATATTCCTATATCCAGAAAATTGTGTTGAAAAGGAGAAATAAAAGTCTTTCTGGAGAAGTTCAAGAAGCAAAGCGGCTTAGTAGGATGAGTGCAGCAAAAATATGGAAATTTTACAGGAGATGAAAAATATAGATCTCGACTGCATAATCACTCAAGAAAGATGATTTTAGTGTAGATGTTTTGCTATGCACTTGTAGTTTCGGGCTTCCTGCTCTAACGTGTCGCTATGCACTCGCAGTAGCTTCAGAGCTTCTTGCTCTAACCATATTGCTATGCGCTTCGGGGCTCCCCGCCCTTTCCAGCTTTCCCCTTTTAAGTATAAGCGTAGCCAAACAACTACGACGAACAGTGTTGTTCATTAGTCCCTTTCCTACACAAAATTAACACACGTGCAATTATAACATCTGCATCAATACGTTCATCTGAAATCAGCATGACTTTTAACTCATCAACATTTCCATTAAGCATATTTAAACTCGCTGCTGTAAATATCTGGCAGGAAGGATACAACGAGTGTGTGATGACCTGTTTATGATATTCAGCTCTTTCCGGGGTGGGATGAAGTTGCGCCTTTTCAAGGTCGAGACATTTTTTGCAGTATTTCTTGGTATACCGCTATGTTCAATTGAAGCTAACCCGTACTATGACGCATCAGGTACAACAACTGCCATCCTACTAGTAAGCACTTCATTCAAAAATTATTCAAATTATGCGACGTCTTAGCGATACAAACTTCTATCCGTGTTTCCTTCCGCAATCTCTAGTGACTTGGAAGCTTTACATTGTCGTAGTAGCCACCATCGGAACTTTGCCTTTTCCCGCTATGGAATAATATTGTTATCCACGATTTTTTGACTAAATTACCGACAAGTAAGAGCAACACTCGATCAGATAGTGGTTTCTAAGCGTCTCGTTTGGTGATGTACAATTTTTATGGAAAACAAGCAAATACGAATTAACCTGCGGAGGTTTGGCTTTAACGGTTGCTTTTGGTTGCTCTATATGTTGCAGTCGGCCTCGACCCGCCTCTCCACTTTGTCCCCAACTATACACTTAAGCACTAGTTCCAGCTCAGAGAGTTAATCTTCCTAAAAATTTCGTCTGGTTATTTTTTTACTCCCCAATACATGTGATGCCCGCCACTTGCACTTTCCCCTTGCACTTTCTTTCTTGCCACCTCGCCAGGATTAGGGGTGCGCCAATTTGGTACTCCCTAGCGCCCATGAATAACAGCTAGGTACGCTTCCTCTATCTAATGTGAAAATGCCAGTAGAAACAGCAGTCTGTAAATGGGGTGTGCCCCCTTACCTTGAAGGTCACAGCCCAGCGGGTGAAGGCAAATTAATCGACACTAAAAGGGTTCTAGTAGCAGGTCAGCCGCTATCCAGCGAAAATACTGCTGCAACACGCAAGCAGGTAGAGGTAAAGCGGTTTTCAAAATAGCTATGAAGGCAAAGCACTGCTGCGACACTGATGTTGAAATAAAACGGCTTTCCATATAGCAATCAGGTACCTCAACTGTTAGGCGCAATTCTACCCAAGTACAACATTTCCGATGCATGAAGCCTGCGTGCGTCCTCAGTGAAATGCAGTGATAAATGCCAGTGGCGGGGTTGCTTTCGCTTGCCTGTATGTCTGGCTGTTTGTGTTCACTGAGGCAATCTAGGTTCAAGTTACCGCGTACAAGATCACGGCAACACCTGCTCTAGTTCATCCGGCGTACAGCGGCGAAGGCGAAGATCATGCGTCCCGTACCACTCAGGGAGACAGGTGAGCTCAGGCTTTAGGGCTTTTGTGAGGTGATTATCGCGGCCGCAGGCTAACCCGTTACGCACACGAGGTCGTAGGCTTCTTCCGGGAAGCGTCATATGCCGCCCCAGCTTCCACGTGCTCAACAGCGCGCAGGCAATCAGCGCGCCGGTAGTGTTACTGAACTGCTGCGCACTGAAGCGCGCCTAATCTGCGACGCCTTGAAGGTGTGAATATGGTTCATCTGCGGCACCTTGAAGGTGTTACTAAAATGCGGCGACCCAAAGTTGACTAAACTGCGGGGCCTTGAAAGTGTAACGAAAGTGCGGCACCATCCTCCTGGCGCCCACGGCAGAAGATCTTGACGATACTGTCTCCCCTCGAGAGGTGTACGTACACCCCTTCTGGAATAGGGTTGAATTGCTGTGCGCTGAATCGTACACTCCTGGTACGCGGCATTATTAACAAAATACACGAGAGAATACAAGGCTAGGAAGCCATATAGAAGTTTCGCAAATGGACGGCAGAGGTAAGAGGTCATGTTTTCTTTTTGGATATAGTGTAATGGGCATGCATCACTCTCTCAGAGAGAAGCATTGAATGAGCTTGGCCACCAGTAATGTGGAGAATATAGCGATTTTGATGGTTTTGGTGACTGCTTGTATGGCAAAGCAAAGCTGGTGTGAGGCTGGGGGGCTGAGTGCAATTTTAGTATTGCAGGTCTTCATTTAAGCCGATATTTTCTGGACTGCATTGTTTCCTGGCAAGTGTGGAGCGTCGCTGCGTTTCCTTTTGCCTATTGTTGAGCGTTGTTTACTGCGCATATTAACGTTGAATTTGATCGTTGCGGTATATTGCTTTTATTTTCATATGAATACGGCAAAAGACTTTGCCGTTGCAATTTTTGATGCTTTGCTGACTGGCTGTACGGTGTGTGCTAAGTTTTATAGTAGTTATCTTGCTGTCTTATTTCTGGATGGAGCCGTTCTAGAATAGTATTGAACCAATTTTGGCCTGTTGTATTGTGTGCACAAGTTTTTGCAGGGGAAGTATGCATTGTCACACGAATCTGCAACGCGCTTCATAGGGGGATGTTTGCCAAAATGTGCGATTGATCTTCATGCTCTAAAGGGATATGTATTCGAAGTCTACATTTGCGTGGTGTGGTGGTGACTGTTTTGAATGATTTGCCGATTTTTGTGATTTTAAATTATGCTTTTGTTTGAGCATTGCTAATGCTTAGTTTTGCAGCATCCCTTCGTACTGCCTGGATACGTGAGATTTTTTGTATCTAGAGCAGCAACCCATCTTCTTGAAATGGGGGCTATGTGTACTTGATTTTATCGCTTTTTGTTGCGTGTCGTTTATTTTATTCTATTATTGTATCTCGTGAGATATTCTCAAAGTGGTAATACTGTGATGCATTGGATTTCACTAATTTTTGGGTTTTTTTGTTAAGTTTTTACTTTTAATTGGGTCATTAGCTCATGCGCTTACTTTAGCATTAATTTCGGATTGTGCAGGATGACCTTACGTCTGTTACTAGTTGTTGCATTATATGGGTGTATAGAACAAAGACGATGCCATGCAATTTTTTTTTAAGTTTCGCGATACTCGCGCATTATTGACAAATTGTGGGTTTTTTTCTTATTTGTACTAATTTGTTGCCTTTTCGAAGGCATTTCGTTGTGGTCAATCATCTAACTCGGTCGAAGGTGCGAAAAATGAGTGATACCTCAAGAGATTATCAATGCAAAGAATTTATAAAGCTTGTCAATAATTGTTGCCTGTCTGGGATTTGGGCTCATTTTTTTTATTTCTGTCGTGCTACAGGCCAATGAAGCTCAGGTATTTGAAGCTTGCAGTCTGTTTCATCCTTCCCTTCTTGATTATGAGAGATTGATAGTAATGCCGTTCTCCGTTGTATGTACCCACTTCTCTAGTGCACACGGGATTACTTCAGGTTGAGGACTACAGATTTTTTTTTCCCGACATTTTTGAAATTCTTCTTTTGCACACATTACAATGTCTTGATCGCATCAAAACGCTAGTTCTTTTCTAGAGGAGTAGGAAAAATTGTTTTTTGTAGTGACTATGAATCTTGTATGAAGATATTATTTAAAACATGTTTGACAATGAGGACACAGGCATATCTTCTGCTGGGATATAGCTCATTGTTTTTTTTTGGAACTTTTCTCCAATTTTGCGGTGGTTATGATATGCTTTCCACTCTATACCAGTTTCAAAATCATCTTGATTCATCCGTTCCATTAAAGTTTCACCCGAATGTTTGTGTTCAGATTACTAGTAAGCATGCCTTTTTTTTGGCATTTGGGTGATTTTTGGCATTTCGGGGTATTATTGCAACCTTTCAGTTTTTTATAAAACTGCTTTCGATTTAATTGAAGCTTCTCTTGTAAGCCCGGCAAATCACACACGCTGTTGCTGGGGATTATTTCCATTGAATATATTTTCTTTACTTCATGGGTGTATTGAATTATCTAGCGAGTAGTCGCCTTTGTGTATTCTATATACTTGATTTTTCAGTGTAGCGATACTCTGCCTTAAGTTTATATCATGGCTTTTGAGCCTAAATCAGCTACAGACTACATATTTAAGCGATTTATATCTTCAAAAAATATATTTTGCACAAATAATTTAGATTTTGATGTAAAGTAGTTTTTTTGATTTTATAATCGCATTTTATGCTTCTTTTCGCATGGTCCCGCAGCTTCTGTTGTATGTTTATATAGTTCGCCAAGGATATCAAGATGGGAGTTGATATCTTCAAGGCTTGGTTAACGCTGATTGGGGCTGTTTTGTTAACGTTTCCTGGATTCGTTGAGCCGAGGCTAGTGAATCGCCTTTATACACGTAAGTTTTTTATTGTATTCTGTTTGAAAAGGAGGGAAATGCACTTGCTTTTATCCTTTAAAGAACCTATTGCTTATTCCATCAGAAGCTGTTTTTTAGAGAAATGCAATAAACACCCTTGTAATGCATTTTTATTAGCAAGATTTTTTGATGCTCTTGAAGAGCTGGTAAATAAATCTATCGATCGAATTTATCAGTAGAATCAAAAAACCTTATAAAGCATGAGATAGTGATATTCCTGAAGTCATTCTATTTAACGCTTTCGAAGTCTGTTTAATTTCTAGAATATAGATCTTTTTTTACGCATTTTTAAATCATTTTTTTGTGAATCTTAACACTATTGTTGTGAATCTCTATATCAAACATTTCTTTAAATTCTACACTTTCCTCTTCCCCAACTGATTGTTTTCAGCGAATCTCTATGACAGCGAGGGCAATTTTTGCGCAGATTCCTTTCCGACCAGAACTTTGCAATGCCCAATCTTTGGAATTTCGGTTAGAACGACGAATGCAAGCTTCTTGACACAGAACGAGATAGAGGCTAAATGTGCCTCATATGGTGTGTTAAGATGTTCACAAGATCAGAGGCTGTTTCCCGATGGAAGTTGCGGGAATTGCCCTGCAGATTATCCCATCGAAGTTGATAAAAATGGTAAGCACCCGGTGTTTTATGGTCTTTTTAGAGTTTAAATTTGAGTGTTTGGTTTTTTCGTCTTGTTGAGCAAGTTTTAATTAGGTTTCTTAATCGGTTTTTTCATGGCTGATATGAGAAAATTTAACTTGTAATGCACTTTCAATGACAGTCAAAATGAAGATAGTTTTGTATCTGGTGTGTGCATCGAATTTTCTACACGTACAGAAATATATATATAAAATTTATTTCTTGTTTTTGATGAATTCATTGTTTTCCTTGACAGCATTTTATAATTTGCGCTTTTCACACCTTTTGTTCTGCAATTAACGGTAGTGCGAGCATCATCAACTATCATATTCTCGTGAGATCTTCGTGGAATAAGAATAGCATCCTGCTTTACCATAGTAGTGTATACTGCTTTTTATCTTTTTTGGTATTAGATGTAGGTTTCGAGTCTTTAAAACCCTCCAATGGTTGCGAAACCAACAGTTTTTCACACAATTTGCGAATCATGTAGCAGGCGATTATCATAATAATTTTGAATATTCAGGATATAAATCATATAGGCCTGCTTTTTTAATTGAAAATGCAAATTTTGGAAATATTATTGAAAATCTCCACACAGCAAAATTTTATGCACACAAAATTAAGTGATTTTAGTACGATCCACCAGTGTATTTGTATGTGGTGGAAAAGATGTAATATGTTATGGTCAATAATGTCATATTATTTGTTGTATTCGTAGATTTTTGGTTTTTAATGCTAATCACAGAATAAAATAGTCTAACCTAAATTTTGTGGCACTCCTTTCAGGGCTAAAACCGATTTTATTTTCTCATATTTTTTTGAATTAAATTTGAAACATCGCATACTATTTTTTGCATAATCTAATGCTTTCCAATGATGTTGGCTAACTTTTTCGCTTCATATGAGGGTGTGGAAACATGTTTATCCCCCTAAGCCATCATAAATTATTTGGCAGTAATCTTGTTTTCAAGTCTTTGCGAAGCAATGATCAGCGCACTCGGAAAGATGAATGTTTAAGATTCGCAAACGAAGCTGGAGGGCTTTTTTGTAGGGTTTGTTCTTCGCCACCTAATATATGTGCCATTTTTGCTGCTGATCTCCTGTTTCTATTGCTGAGAAGTATCCTCACTATTGATCTGTATTGTGTTGTGTTGTGTTGTGAAAACTCAAGTTTTTGTGTGTGTATGTGTGTATTTTTTCTTTTTAAGGATTTGGTTTTTGTTATTGATGACCTTTTTGTGTTTAATGCTCTTTCAAATTTTCTATTGTGTGGTGGTAGAGTATGGATTCTGATGAGGTCTTGTGTTGTTTATGTGTGTAAACATTGAGGTGGAGATTTCTATAAGCTTATTCAACGGATTAATCTGAGTTTTGATGGAGGGATATTCCTTGTTAAGACTAATGTCTTGGCTGCATGTACTTAATATAGATAGGATTTCAAAGGCAAAACAAGAAACTCGTCAAGAAACCTTAGATATGGATATTCCTGCTTGTGATACATGGTCTTAACTATTCTAAGCTCTAAATTGAATAGTGGTTATACTCTAGCATTCAAGTAATTTTACAATGAGGAAAGTGTGCAGTTTATTAGGATCCTGAAGATATAGGATATCCAGTCTACGCGTTGATGGAATCATCATTATTAGTAGCACCATTCGCATGTTCTCCGTAGTTTTATGGCTTGAAAATTCAGGGAAAAGGCTGACGTTGGGTGGTATTTATGGGAATTTGGAGCTTTTTTCACGTGTGTTGCATATTTGAAGTTGTAGAAGATAATGTTTCTGAGTATCATTTGCCTTGTGTTTTTCATACAGGAAACTTTTACTGTGAAAATGAGACAGGTGCTGTTCTTAGTCACGTAAATCCCTTTAATTGTGGCCAAAATAATTTTGATTTCGCCACTCATCATAGGCCTTGTTATAGCAAGGCTAATGCGCCCGAGGTATGTGGCAGATTGTTTGTGTGCTATAAAAGCGAGAAATCGCTGTCTATTAATTTGGTGTATGCTTTATAGTGTGTAATTTTGGAGATGATGCATGTGAAGATTTATGGAGATTATTTTTCTACTGAATTAGTGGAGCTTATGCAGGATTTTTTGTTTTTATTGCTTTTTCGTTTTGCGTTTTTGAGTTTATCGTGGTTTAACCCATTGGTGTGTGTAGTCTTTTGTTGGGTTTGATCTAAAACCATTGTGAATCCTCTCTGTAGTAGGATAACTCACTATCGAATAAGCTGAGCTTGAAACCGGTTTTTATGTAAATTTTTTGTCAAAAAATCGATCCAATTTTATCTAAAATTTTATTTTTTCTGTAGTTTTACTTGTAATTTTTATTTCTTTTGCAGCTTAACTTGTGAATTTTTTGCCTCTTTTTTTCTTGCTTCCACTTAGTAGTGCGTGCTAAGTTTGAAGCATCATAGCGTTTAATCTTTTGTTGCAGACTGATGTGGATAATTATTATGGCGCCGAAGATCTTCAGGGCGAGCTCACTATGTCATCATGTTATGATAGTTTTTCTATTCCTCCTGAGAACAGAATATCCACAATCATTCACCAGTACGGAAATGAGCCAGTTATTTTTCAGTTTCCTATTATACGAGATATTGCTCAACCCTTCGATCATGGTTATATTCAATGTCCAGTTGAGCCTTCAGAGTATAGCTTTGTGGTGAGTGTGTGCAAATGTGTTTTGAATATGAGAATGGAGAGCAGATAACTCACTAGGCTTGCATGTTAAGTGGTGTGTTTGTGATGTTTGTGGTGGTATTTGTAGGGGGAAGTTATACGTGGAATTTGCCGCTTTGAGATTGGTAGCTTGAATGGATTGGTGGAAATGGTTGTATGAAATGTAAAGGCTAGTGAGTATGGAGGTTTTTATTTTGGAGATTCTTGGATAGATGGGATAGGGAACCGTTGAGTGGGTTTATCGTATACTTTTGCTGATTATCTGTTTCAGCAGTTGTATATGGGAAGCTTTTGTGGAAATAGTTTGAGGAATTGATTGGTTTGATATCATTGTTAACTTGCTTTGCTCTGATTTTGGCTTTTTCTCTTCTTGTTTTGCTCTGATACTTTTACGCCTTTTTGTGATGCGTTTTTCCTTTTTTTTGTTATTTCTATTGTTGGCATATTTCTTTTCTTTTGACATTCTTCTCATTTTGCGCTTCGTTCATTCTTGATTACAGACTGGATGGTGGATTGCATTATACGCTTTTTATGGAGGTGGAGTAGCTATACTCGCAACTTTTGCTGTTTATCGTTCAGGTGAGAGAATAATCACAATTTGAAGCAAAAGCTTCAAAATTTATACATAATAGCAATTTACAATTGAATGTAGCTGTTTTATCATAGAGAATCTGTTTGACCATCTTAAAAACATCATTTTCTTTCAAAGATAATAGAGAAGTTTCCGGTTTATGCTTCGTCGAACCCAGGTGATATTTGAGAGATAATACATTCCCAACCACCATGTGAGTGATCGCACCCCACACTGTCATGTGAGATATTGCTTCCTCTCCTCACACCCACCACTATCACCCCCTCTTTTAACATCAGCCTTGATAAGTATGAAGAAGAGAGGGAAGCAACTCGGAGCTACTACTTACTCTAGCTTGGTAGGTCTCTACTCATTAAATTTCATGCCTCACGCATACCATGAAAACATCCAATTACTGGCATGTTTTTCCCAAAATTACTTCATTACTGTAGGAAAAGCCCTCTCGTCCGCAGAACAATGAAATCAAGAAAGCAGGCTACAAGGATGATTGGTTTGGGCAATTTGCTTTCTACGTTCTGGTTGCGTTATCTTTAGGCTTACTTTCCTTCTTGATATTGTAAGTTTTGACTTTGATTTGGATCTGATAATCTGCATTTTATCTTCCTCTATTGAGCATTCAAGTTTTTTATTCTTTATATTGTGTGTGTAGTGTTTCCTTATTTGTATATAATTTGGGCTAGATTAAGAGTTTAGTATAAGCTTGTTTTTGTGTTTGAAGGTAAAGAGATTGTTCTTCATGCAAAACCTTATTGAAGAATGAGTTTTACTGGTGAGCCCCTAAGCTGTGTGTGCTTGTATTATACACTTGCGTTGATTAATCATATTGGTAAGCTGTGGATGTTTTTTTTGTAGAATTTTCCGTGCTGTTTGGATAGTGAGAGCATTTTCACTTTTTGGGTTGAAGATGGATTTCTTCAAAATTTTTCCTGTTTAAGGTAGAACAGTATTTCTTTGATTTCTAGGAGAAATGATTATTTCATCTTTTTTGGAGATTTCTTATGATTTGTAGATTCTTCGATACATTGATAGTTTAATAGATGACATTTCGTTTGTGATTTCTCTTTGTGTATATGCGTAAGTATCATCATCCATCTACATCCACTTACAAGCACTTCAGTGCACTCAGACCCACTTAAACCAACTCCAACATACCCAAACCTGCCTACACCCTTCTGCAAAATATACTCACGTCCATACACATTTATCATAGTCATAATATCTCACCTGCTAATCCTTGTATAAAGCTAGTTGCAAACTCCATACAGTATACTCATTTCGCAGATATTCTCTAGATTAACATGGTTTCTACGTTGGGGAGGCTATCATTTTTCTCATTAAGCTCACTAGAATACCAGGAAGCGTTTAACACATCTTTTCGGGAATTTTCCATTTTATCTTATCTATATAACATGCTGATTAATTCTTCTTCTACCTAATACTACTTTACATTGTTTTTCCTCTCCCGTAACTATCTTTGCTGATGGTTTTCATCCTCTTAAGAAATGTTTTTTGTGCGATTTTCCTTGTGCTTAGTTTAATCTTGGATCAATACGGAATGACTTATCCTGTATGCTCTGAAGCTTCCACTGCTGCATGCAAAGGTTCTCCTACTTTATCGTATAGAGGAGGTGAGAACTTATTATTCAAATATATGTAAGACAATGTTCTGTGTGTACCTCCTCATTTGATTTTTGAATAAAGTGAAAATATCTTGGAAGAATATGAAATACATAGAAATATTAATAAATTCTCTATTTGTTTTGCGATATTAGAGCATTTTCTGTGTTTATTGTATATTATGAGTCTGTTAAACTTTTTTTCAAAGTTTCAGCAAGTGAACCGAATGTGAATTTGAATACAAGTTTTCGCTTTGTTTCCAATATTCTTAGGCATTGAGTGTGCTAGTGCCTGCATCTTCAGCTGGAGGTGGACTACAGGAACGCATAGGTTGTGGCCTTATGAGCGACATCCAGGAGGCGTGGAGCAAGTTTACGGAATCTTTTACATCTCGTGGATTTTTAGTATGATTTGGTGAGATTAGTCTACGAGGTTGAGATTTGGAGTGTGTTAAATACGGGGGGATGAGTTGCAGGCGTGTTCAAGATGTGCGAGTTTTTTCTTGAAGCATAAGGGGGAGAAATGTTTCTTATGGAGTGGATTATGTGGTTCATTCTCTGGTGTTTGGTGCGTAGTTAATAGCTTTTCATGGCGAGTGGTGGTTTTTTTGGTTATAATTTGGGTTCTTATCATTCATATATCTTGCTAACTGTAAATGTGATGATGTTTAGGTGATTGTGTGATGTTGGAGTTGAAGTAAAGTATCTACTAGTATGTGCTCCGTGCCAATTTCATAGCATATGTGATTGTGTAATCTTGGAGTGGCAGTGAAATATATCACATTGTGTAATCTTTGCATGTTGCATGCAAGCATAGCTTATACGAAGATGGGTTACTTGTATAGTATCTTATGCCTGCATATGTAGCATGACACATACGGAATCAATTCCTCTTCTAAGCTTAATATCATGCTCCACCTACCTTTAGAATCGTCAACTCAACTCTTTTAGCTGTCACAATCCCCATAAACCACCTGTTTTACACACACACACCCCAATATTCTCTTTGTCCTTCTCTCTTCTCAGGTGGTTGCTTCTTAAGATTTACTGGGATAAGTTGCCGGTTTGGTTCCGTATTCCAACTTCTATAAAGGATGCTACAATCATTTTTTGCAGTGTAGTGCAGGAGGAAGGAGTGCGAATCGAGCATCATGAAAGATCAGCTGTGGGTCGCATAGTTAGGTTCTGTGAAAAGCAGTTTGAGAAGGTGTTTGGGAAGCGTATGAGGGATCATGCCTGTAGGGTGGAAAGCGACGGAAATTTAAAGTATTTCGAGTTTCAGTACCTTCGCTATTGTTGGAGTGATGAACATAGCGACTATGTGATTTCTTCTTTCGCTCCTCAAGGGACCTTCTCTTATTTGAAAGCTCAGGTGGGAAGGGCAGAAGTGGGTGGAAGGGGGGGGAAGTAGTTTGGAGTTGTTTTTTGGGTAGAGGTGGTAGGGAAGGGGAGGTATGTGGAGCTATTGGGATGATATTAAATTGAAATGGATTAGGATCTGGGGATATTTTGAGGGAGGTTGATGTGCGTACCGTCATTTGTGAGGAGTAGATACGTATGGAGAACTATTCTTGGAAATTTGCACAAAATATACCGCTTCACGCACAAAAGAATTAGCACAAAATTCTCTCAACACAGTGTAGCATGTTTGATTGTGTGTTGTTCACAACTTCATTACCATTTTAGGTGTGTTTGGATAAGCAATTTTTATGATTTTTTTTGCGTTGACTTGTGAGGAGCTGTTCATGTCGGAAAGAGATAAGTAGAACATGTTAATGTTTGTGTGGGTGTGTGTGGGTGTTTTATGTTAGTGTCTGGATAGAGTGTGAATCATGTGCCTACAGTGTACTTACAGTGTGCCCATGTTGTGCCTACAGTGTACTTACAGTGTGTCTACAGTGTACTTACAGTGTGTCTACAGTGTGCATATAATGTATATATAGTATCTATATAGTATCTACACTTTACTTACTATCGAGGCATGCCAGAATTCCATCCTTAATCAACTCACACAAGAGCGACTGAGTCACATGCACTGCTCTATATTCTCCCTTCAGGCTGATAAAGGTGTTGATGATAACTACTGCGAAAAAGCTAGATATTATGTTGGGTTAAACAAGATTGATGTAAAGATACCCGCAATCTTGACTTCTTTAGTTGAGGAGTTTTTTCAGCTTTTCTATATCTATCAAGTTGGGTTGTTGATTGTTTGGTATGTGTTCTTGTATTGGAGTTTAGCAACAATTTTGTTGCTGGTTATTATTGGATCATCAGCAATCAAGGTATGAGTGTGTTCGTGTGTGCGGGGAAGTGTGTTTGGAGGTGCATAATGTGCGTAGAGGTGTGCGTGGAGGTGACTGGAGGTGTCCTGGTGTGCGTGGAGGTGTGCTAGTACGTATGTTAACCACTCTTGGTGTGCATGTCTTGGTATTCATGTTAGTACGTCATCGTGCATTTGTATGTCTTTGTTTCTGCCTACCATGTGTGTACATACCAGAGTTGCATAGAATGAGCACTTCTATTCGTTTGGACTTTATTCTCGTTTTGAAGCTGAGAAGTCACCTTTTTTTTGCGTATTTTTGTTATAATTTCCGCCTGTTTCTTTTACAAACATTCATGCACTTTTATCTGTGTTTCCTCTCATCTACACAGGTATACATCAAGCGAAAGGCAGAGAAACAGATTAAAGATATAGCTGAATTCTGCGATGATGTGCTAGTACTGGTAAGTATGCAAAGAGCTTATATAATCAGATTTGCTCTGCTCTGAAAGAGAGTGGTCAATCACATCTCTCCTACCTCTTATTATCTCATGGATCTTCTTTTCTTCCTCCTTTAGTATTTCTTCATTAACCGAATCTACTTGCTGGGATGTTGCAAATTTTTTTCTTGAGTTATTGCTTTTTTTTTCTTTTTTATGTGATTTTTCACAAATTCAGTGTATTATGCCAATATTATAGCATCAAAACTTATACGAGTGAACACTGGATGCGAACGCTTATTTGTCGGAGGTTGCAATTATTGCGACTGACTTGTGTACTAAAGAATTGTTGAATTTTGTTGCCTTTTGCTTGGTAATATGTCTTTTTTCATTTTTGCCAGTTTGTTGTGAGAATATTTGAATTTTTCACTGATTGCTAGTTATAGAGTAGAAGAGACTAGTATCTCTACGCTAAAATCTGCGTAAAAAAGGGGTTTCTCTTTTTTTGTTAACAGCGTTTTTTTATATGAACTTATTAACCATCTTCTAAATATATATGCCTCTTTCTCTTGAATGTGTATGAAATTCTTCGATTGTGAAACTATTTTGATATTTTTCAGAAGTTTAGTCCAGGAAATGTGTAAAATATAAGTAATAACCTTGGCATAAATTCGAAATATAAACTCTAACTTTTCTTCATATTCTTTCCCGCTTCTTCCCATGCTTTCCTGCTTGTCGATCTACAAACTACTCTGCTTTTACATCTTTGTATCTGCCTTCCGGCATCATGCTCATCTCTACAAGAAAATCTCAGATGAGTGCGTATGTGTGCATCTGTTTCTCGCTCCGTTTTTCCCTCTCTTCTATCCCTCTCTTTCTCAGTCTATCTCCTTCTTTCTTACTCTCTCTTCATCTCTTCTATTTTCCATCAAAACAATCATCTTTCCCCCACTTCTTCCTATCCTTCCCTTCAGCGCAATGGGGAATGGCGAAAGATAAGATCCGATATGCTTGTTCCCTATGATATCGTGCAACTAGAGACTGGAGCACAATTGTATGCTGACTGTCTATTTCTTCGAGGAAGATGTGTAGTTAATGAATCTTCGTTGACTGGAGAGCCGACTCCAGTGCCGAAGGTTAGTGTTCCCAATTCTGAGGAGCCCTGTAATATTACCAGTATCTCCAACGCAAGATATATGCTGATGTCGGGAACTGTAATAGAATCAGTTTCTCATGTATCTGAGCATGAGAAAGCAGTGGCTATGGTGTGTGCAACAGGAGCAAGGACTCAACAAGGCTCCTTATTGAGGACTATTCTGTTTCCTCCTCCTCTCATCTTCAAATATGACGACCATATCAAGCTGGTGTTTGCACTGCTTTTGATTGTATCATTCATCATGTTCTTTTTCATCCTCTATATCATGGGATTTTTGTACACTTCAATTATTTATGCTTTGTTTACTATTGGGAATATATTGAGTCCTCTGATACCAGCTGTATTCTTGGCTGGGCAGGCAAGGGCTGCTACGAGACTGAGAAGCAAGGAGATCTACTGTGTGAATTTGTATAGGTGAGTTGGGATGTGTGTGCTTATCTATGTGGGGCGTGGGTAGGTGAGGTGGGTGAGTGGGATCGGGTTTGATTGAGGATTTGGTGTGTGAGTAGATGTGGGAAATAGTATCTTCATGGTAGATTTTCTGTTGAATCGATGAGGGAGACTACTAGCCGAAAATCTATGAAGAATTTTTTGCACGAGTTTTTGCAGTTTAAAGTTTAAATCTGTATATTATGAAGATTTATTCACGAGCATGTGTTTGTGTGTATTTACGTTGTTTATAAGCCTATGTGCATTCAAACTGGTGGAGATGACGTTTTCAGCCCTTTTAGTATTGTTTTTTTTGCTCGAAATTGAAGGAGTTTTTGCATTATGCAGGTTTAAGTGGTTGGAGCATCTAGAGTTTGATGTGTGGTTTTGTTGTAGGGTAGTTTACAGTTGTGAAATCATGTGAAGAGGTTTGAAATCGTGTAGTCACTTGCACCTTTGAAAACTTGCTCAAAAACTTCATATCTTCCTACTCTCTTACTCTATATGCTCCAAACATTTCAAATCTCAACACATACGCACATCATTCCAAACCTATTCTTTTCTCGCTGCCTTCCTTTCCAGAACGTTTGTAGCAGCCAAAGTGAAGGTATGCTGTTTTGACAAGACTGGCACGTTGACTACTGCTGGTATAGAGTATCACAATCTCTATGAGATTACTCCAGGTTCCAGTACTCTGAAGTGTGTGCATAAGCTCGATGATGCTGGCCGTACATCACGTCAAATTATGGGTTGCTGTCATGAGTTAGATGTTGTACCAATAGAATCTGATAGTGATATCGCGAATACTTATAGATTTGTTGGTAATGAGATAGATACAAGTATGTTTGGAGCTTCTAAATTCAACCTAAAAGATATGGGTGCTCAACCAGTGATCACTGAGCCCATAACAGGAGATAATTTGAAGGTTCTGAGAAGGTAATCAGCGTTTATTGTGAAGACGTAGATGTGAGATATTGAGTAGTTTTTTATGTATTGTGGGGAATTTGTGATGAAATCGTTTGAGAAATTTTTGGGGAGCTAATTCAAGCAATTTGTCAGTTGTGTAGTGTGTAGCTGGTGTGAATGGTGTGTCTCAATGAGGGTGTTGTTATCCTGCGCGTGTTCCAGGGAGTCATCTTAGGTATACCTTTGGTGCATAAAGTAGCTACCACCCACTCTTGCTTTAATGCTGTTTTTCTTCCTCTTCTAATGTACTTTGTTACTTTTTTTGATGATTCAATATACACGAAAAGTTGGATTCTTCAACTGAATTGTGTGTGTAGCTCCAATTCCGCTTCAATTTACTTTCTTGTAATATACTTGCACATTTTCAATGTTCCCACCTCAAATTCATGTGCGTTCCCTCTAATGCATATATATGTATGTATATCTCCCTCTGCGCTTCCCTCTGCTTCTCAGATTTGAATTCGAACGCTCCACCATGACAATGTCTGTAATTGTGAAGAATCTTCGCAACAGCGAAGTTTACGTTTTTTCTAAAGGATCCTCTGAGGGTATTGAGAATGTGTGTGTGCCCGATAGTGTGCCTTCAGGGTTTCATGGTATGTGTAAACAGTTAGCCTCGGAAGGTTATTATGTGTTAGCTATGGCTAGCAAGCGATTGGCTATTCATAATGAAGAGGTGAATAGCTTTACAAGGAAAGATATTGAGAGTGGATTAGAAATGAAGGGTTTGCTAGTGTTTTCTAATGATCTGAAGCACGACACTACTGAATGCATTCGTGAATTGAGGGAAGGAGGTGTACGTCCAGTGATGATTACAGGGGATTCTTTAGTAACTGCATGTAAAGTAGCTAGAGATTGTGATCTGTCAATATCAAAGAGGCTTATAGTAGGAAATATTGTTGGAACAACTGTGAGATGGGAGGATTACGATTCAGGAGAAGTCATTGATAAGTTGGAAGAACTTATTGATGAGTTGAAGGTGAGTGATGGTTTTTCTAAGGGGATTGCAGTTGCGGGTATGTGGTAAGGATGGTTTTTCTGGGTACGAATGCGATTTTATTGCGTTTGTTCCTATTGTGTGTGTATGATGAAGATAGTTCGAGGGGAAAATGGTGTATGGTTTTTTCCTTTTTGCAGTCAAATCACGCGGAGCTTGGGATTACAGGGCAGGTATTAGAGTACCTGAAGATGTCACCTGATAAACTGCTTCCTATTAATATTGAGCAGGTGGATAAAGGAGAGTTGGCTATTCGGTCGATTATCCCTTATACGAGATTGTTTGGAAGGATGAAGCCTGATCAGAAAGTTCAAATTGTGAAGTGAGTGTGAAGTGTATGCGTTTTTTTTTGAGAAGATGCATGATAGCCTGTACGATTGTTCCTTGAAGTTTGCTGGAAGATGATGTTGAGGGATGCTGGTGTGTGTGTGTGTGTGTGTGTGTGTGTATATTATTATCTCTAGTTTCTTGCTCTACTGGTGTTGCTATTACCCCTGTAAGTTTTTCTTGAAAGTGTTTGAAGCTTTTTTTATTTTGTGCTATTCCTTAAAGATTTCGGGATTCTTCTTATGCTCTAATATATTCTATATTACATGGCACTTCTCATCTACGTTACTTTATATCGTAAATTCCACTCTTTACCTCTTCAATTCTACTTTTCCGTGATGTTGGGCTTAACATATGTATTAGGAAAAGAACCTGTTTTGTGCAAGCAGCTGAGTTTCATTATTTCTTATTTTCTTCATTTCCCTCCATACTAAAAAGCTTCACATCCTCTATATTTCTCCCATTGTTTTTGTAGATATTATATGGAGCTTGGTGTGACGGCAATGTGTGGAGACGGAGCGAATGATTGTGCTGCTTTACGGATGAGTCATTGTGGTTTAGCACTTGGGAATAGCAACCGACAAGCAACAATTGTTGCTCCTTTCAACACTCCGTCGGTGTCTATCAAATCCATGATTACTCTGTTAATTGAGGGTAGAGCTGCTCTAGCAACTTCTAACATAGGATATAAGCGTCTTATATTATATGGTCAAACTATTCTGGCCTTAAAGATTGTATCGTATTTCTTGTTTGTGAATAGCAGCGAAATCTTTTGGCTGCTGATGGATAGGTTAGCTTTTATTGTTTAGGGAGAGGCGGTGATTATATGTCTGAGATGTGCTATTTGAGAAGTGTAGTGTATTATGAGGTTATTTGAAGAATTTTTTTTCTTATGATTGGTGCTTGTATTTGCTTTCAAGTGTGGATTGGGAGGTTTAACTTGAGTTGATTCAGATAAAGTCCGTGTGCAGTGTGCATTTCTCTTATATGTGTGTGTGTGTATCTCTTATACGTGCGTGTGCCTTTCTATTAAATATGTGTGTGCATTTCTCTTATATCTCGCTATTGAATACTCTCTCTTTGCATAATCTGAAATATCTCCACTTTTTTCAGCTTCATCAATTGCGGCTTGGCCTTCATCCTGCTTAGAACCAGTCCAGCGAAGAAACTTAGTCCTAACCGTCCAACATCGAAGTTGATGGGCTATGAAATTTTTACATCAATCTTCATTCATACCATTCTTATACATGCTGTCATGTATCTTTCCTTGGTAATAATGAAGAGTGAAGATTGGTTTCACTGTAAGGAGTTTGATCCTAACCTTGCTAATCATGGTAAGTAGGTGTATAAAAACTTCTTGAATCTTTTTGTGAAGGACATTCGTAAAATACGGAATTTCTATTTCTTCTTCCTTCAGCTTTTTGGTGGACTATGGGAGATAATTACGAAGCTGGTTTATTCGGTTTTGTGGCTTTATTCCAACTTGCAACTATGGGTTTGATACTTAACTTTGGGTAAGATTCTTAATGCATGCAAGTTTCCCGGTTTTCTGCGATTATTCTTGGAGTTTGTTGTGTGTTTAAATTTGCTTGAGTGAGATTCTTGAAAGGCGGAGGGTTACCGCTATTTTCTATTCTTTTGCAGGTTTTTTCGCTTCTGTCTAAGCCTAACTGCTAGGCACATCAATTGGTCCTTTTAGCTATATATGCTTAAGCTCTATTGTATACGGCAATCAGAATGCAAAATCATCCTTTTTCTCTATAATGTTCACAGCCATGATTACCGAAGGGTTTGGTACAAGAACTGGTCGCTGCTAATAGTGACTTTAGTCTTCATCATTGTTCTAATACTTTTCTTATTCTTGGATGGAACCTGGCTGAACTGTCTAGCAAGATTTAACTGTGGAGATCATTCATTACTCGTCTGGTGGAGGGATAATGGGGAGTCGATTGGCACTGGTGGTGGGATTGCCCCGGAGGGGTGCGCATGCGATACTCAAATTGCCTATAGCCCAACCTGTGAGAATGAGTACACTTCATGTGACGCAGCTCAGTATAACCAGGTGAGGAGCTATTTGGCGGTTGTATGGGAGAGTGGGATGAAAAATTGATTTTCTGTGCGCGTGTGTACGCCTTGGTTGGATGAAGATGATGCACTGGCTATATATGTGATAGATTTTTATTGCTGCTATATAGGATGAAATGATGAACCTTCTTGAAATACTAAAAGCTTATCCCATGCTCTTCCCATTGTTTATAACTACTGATGAAAACCTACGTGATCATTTCTTTGCAGAGATTCCATCACAACATATACCCGGTGGAGTTCAGATTCAAGCTAATTGCCTTCCTGTTTGGCTACCTTATATTCGCTATGCTTGTGGAAGGATTTGGCGTTGTCGGAGCTTTCCGCCAATATTTACGGAAGAAAAGTCCCAAGACCTCCTCTGGGCCTTCATATATAGTATAGAGATATCAATCTTTAAGAAGTTATTCAAAGTAGGACAATCACGTTATTTAGAATATTTTTGTCGGGAGCTAGTCATATCTTGGCTAGGGAGATTCGAGTTGTACGCTTTGTTTTGAGCTTACTGTTTTTTTTATGTCAGGCATATTTATACTACCTATTCTGATGCTTCCCAAGATAGTTTTTTTGTTAGAGTAAGGAAATTTCAATTCATTTCCTACATTTTGTGCACACGGGTGTAATATTCTTATCGCTGCGAGCTATATTGGTGAACAGTGTCTGTATAAATAATCTGTTGCAATGTACCTCTGCTAACATGGATTTTGTTTTGTCTTTGAGATAGCAACAATTAATGGCGACAAACTGTTAGTCGTCTGTTCAATAAAGTTGATTTTCTTAGTTTTTTGACGTGTGTGGTGTGTGTGTGTGTGATTTATTGCAACGATTGGTATCCTCCCGTGTGTGATTTATCGTATTTACACCCTTATTTTTTGTGGTATAATTTTCTAGTGCACTCACGTTTTACACACCGTTAAGTCCTAATGGAATATCTCTTTATTAAATGAAGTAACTTGATGCCGTTAAATCACAATAGAATATCACTTTATTAAATGAAAATCACTTGCGAGTTTGTGTTCGTAGAACAATCGGTGAAGGTTCTTGAGAGTTTATTATTGCAGATACTTAATACCGGCTAATCCAAATAATCTGTAGACTAATATTAACTCTGCTCACTCAATTGCACGTAGATAAATGCTTTATCGACTTAAGTTGTATCTCACTACCAGATGTCCTTTGCACGTCTTTAATACTGCATAGCGAAATTATTTTTGTCCCCAAATAGAATTGACCTTCAGATTATTAGACGATTTCATGCAGGTTGTGGTTATGGCTTTTCATTGTACCAAATTTATTCCTAGATCTGAGTAATTGTAAGGCTTGGATAATGTTTACGGAAGTGTATTTTTTATTTGAAATCATTCTTACTATGCTACTTGCTTTTATTAATTCGTGATTATAAGTGTATTTGAAAGTTATCTTGTATTCTGGAATCTGAGTGTGTTGCATGAATTTATAATATCCTTGTAACGGCTTTGGTGTTATTGTTCCTGCCTATTGCATCACCGTGGAGTTTAGCTCGCCTGTGAAGTGGAGCAGGTGTTTCTCAATATCCGTGTTGTGTGAGCTATCGCTGCTAGCATACCGGTCTGTGTGCTGACTGAATATGCGTTATCTTCAGACTTGTTCAGAGTGGATTTTGGCTGATGCTCGTACGTAAAAAAGTTTATGATTTTACCGTGGGGGGGTGGTGGCTATTCGATGGGAACTTGCTGTCGTTCAGATGAAATTTGCTGCATGTAATTCCTGTTGTTTGTATCGGGGGCGGGGTGCTCTTATTTAATGTCTTTGCATTGTGGAAATTGTATCCTCCTTTTGGAGTAACGGCTATAGTTGTGTTAGTCGGGGCGGTATATCCTCGCTGGACGTGATAGTTTGAGATCTTTTCCCCCCCTTTGGAATAACTGTTGTGGTTGCGTTAATCCAACTCTATTCTCCTGAAGTTACACATAATCAGCATTATTGTCATTATCGCGGCCGATATTAGGGTCGAGGTATGTGCAAATTATAGCATTCCGTAGCTATGGATATCTTAAATTCGCTATTCTAGCGATACGCGTAATTACTCCTTCGCGTGTAACCGTGGTCCACGGTTATAAAAAAACAAAACTGAGTTTTTCTGGTGAGTAGAGTACTTTGCCGAGAGGCTTTAATGTATACACAAGATCGATTGATTTGATTTTCCTTTTTGATGTATGTTTTGAAATCAACGAACGGGAAGGTACTTGCTTCCTCCTAAAATCTGGGGATGCATAGAATGATTGTCAGGGAGATACAGCTATTATGAGTTGATTGGCAGTTGGCACCGTGAGTTCGCGGCTAATAGTGCAGCTGTGCTACGGGTAACTCGCGCAGCTCCAATTCTTCGTGGGGATTCTGTTAAGGTAGTGGTATGATGCTTTTGCGGTACCTGTAGCCAAAGGCAGTGTAGAATCGCTGTGCTACGAAAAGCGAGTAACGAAAGCCCTGCAATGTAGTTTGAAACAAGGTTACCTGTTTAGATGAATATAAGCGGGTGATGTGCGGGTAAACGCGTCCCGTATCGTTTTTTTTCTTCAGAGCTCAATGATGTAGTGCTCAATAAGGTCACCTCTTTAGATTAATATAAGCGGGTGTTGTGTGGGTAAATGCATCCTGTATCGCAGTTTCGTTGTTGAAACACACCCTTGCTGGCTGGCCTTGCACTTCCCGTAGTCAAGTGCTTGGACCTATTGAGTAGTAACACGGCCACGGTAGTCTGCCAGGAAGCTGCGTAGCCTTTAGCAGTATTTAAGTCGCAAACCTGTCGGTACCGCGCATAAACGAGGACACCAAAGCAGCGAGTAGTACACAACTGTTTTCTCACAAGCTGCCTCGATTTTCTGCAGTAGATACTGCTAAGGTACGTCTGCAGACCAGCCAGTGTGCGAAACTACGAAAATTGGGCTCAGAGAGTCTACCAGCCGGCCGCAACTGTTGGCCATTAACCCTATTGTCATAGTTTGAAGTTTCGGGGACGACCGTTAATGCGTTGAAGGATATCCCAGCGAGCTCGCAGCAGCACCATTGCGCATAATAAACTCAAACATCATGCCATTAGCGCGTGCACAGAGGCTCTTGCTGATTACACAATACTCTCAACACTCCTCGAGGAATGGAAAGCCGAGCAACGATCACCTCTATTTTGAATTTCACGGCTGAGCCAGCCTCTAGCGTGTTTTACATTGTATTAACGCTGCCATCGCCGCCAGTCTAACCCGGCCACCAATAAGGAAACAGGGAGAGCACACGATTTTAACGTGATCTCCGATCAGCTGTAGCGAGAATACAGGCTTTCACCACAATTACTGAAACGGGACACAATTTCTCCACAATCTCCGATCAGTAGTTCGGTGAACACAGTTTTTCCGACGAACACAACACCAACAAACACACTTTCTTCACAATCACCAGCCAGCCAAAGCGCGAACACACACGATTTCACCACCTTCACCACGAACCGAACTAAGCACACTCCACCCACGCCTCTACGTTTTGTTATAAGCGACAGAATCGCACTGCGGTATATCATCCCCACCCACACCGACATGACGTGAAAATTGAGACAAGTGACTTCCCCCCGAAGCCCCCCTCTCCCCCCGAAACCACCATCCGTAATAACTTGTAAATATCTTTAGTCAGTTAAAGTAAGAAAACGTCATAATATCAACGTTAATTCAAATTAACATAATATAACGCATTACGAGACATCCAAAGCCTTCGAGTCAGTATAATATGGGCCGTCTGTCGCTAACTATTACAGTAGCACATCCCGCGTGTGTGCTACCGAAGTTGCAGTACCACACTCGTCACATTGAAATAAAATTCACTGCATCCACTACGCCACACCTAGTTGGTATTTCAAATTACCAGAGTACATGCATAGTTCAGTAGCAACGCGCTGCTGTGTCGTAATTTATATACGCGTTTTTAAAGAAGGCAGCATAGGTAGCCTAATGACTTAGTACTTCCAGATTTATCATTCTACAAGGAAAGCCTTGGGCAAGCCATTCCTCGTGATACAAAAAAATTAGCCATTCAAGAAAAAATTGAAATTAGGTATGTAGCAGGTGCATCAAAGCTACCTGCTGTATACAGCTAGTATACAAAATATACAGGCATGCAACGCAAGTACAATACACCCTATTAATAAGCACAATCACTAGTTGAAAACGAAAAGCCTTAACGGCAAGTGAAGCCTAGGTATGAACCAGACTTGGCGCATGCAAACGTATGACCTTGTGGTCAAGAAAATACACAGGAGCTACAAGTTTCGCGCGTTGTGGAGCTTTAATTCCATATTAGCTAAAACGCTAGTGTTCGGATGACCCAGCAACACATGGTGTACTTTTTTTGCATTCTTTCTTTTCTTGAGATAAGATCTAACTGGACCCAGCATTACTACCTTCTCTACGATTATGGAAAGGGCAAATGCGCCGACTAGCAACCCGAGTAAGCGCCATTTAAATCCCGAGGGGATAATGTTATGATGGAAAACCTGATAGCAACGTTTAAATTACATTTAAATGATTGCGATATAAACCAAAGGAGAAGAAAAACCGAGCAATAGCAGAGAAATGTATACCTAGTAGAGTATCACGAAGTAATGATATTCACAGTAGTGATTCGGTTCTTGGCGGTCTGCTAGATTCAAGTTCAAAAAAAGTAAAACTACACCCGGGAGTGCAGAGGAAGAAGCGATCGGTGAAAGTTATGGGAAAAAGTATGGCAGTGATTGTATTTAGTTATATTAGCGATAGCACGTTATAAAACTCACCTGATTGTAACTCGAAGCACTGCAATTCAAGTACTCAGCCTCGCACGTCGGGCTGTAAACTATCTGAGTGTCGCATGGGCAACCTGGTGGAGCCACTCCATGGCCAGTCTCAACAGATCTCCCTAATTCCTCATTCCACCACACAAGCAGCGATGCATCACCGCAATTCATCCTGTTGATACAAGCTATGAAACTTCCTTCCCAGAATAGTATCAGTGCTAAGTAAACGAGCAGCGCCACTATAAATAAATGCAGCACCGAGTTTTTAAACCAAGGCTCTCTGAATTTATACCTAAAAAAAAAGAGAATTTGATTGAAATTAGACATGAAGCAATAAGAAAACCTGCGTAACGAGATGAAACAGGAAACTGAGATATATACGTATATATTGTAATAAAATACATTCAATAGTAATATACATTCTTAAATTCCGCACAAACAAAAAACGTATCGGGAGTTACCCAAAGTTTAAGACCCATCCAGAGCAAATTAACTGCCTGATCAATACGAATCCAATTGCCAAACCCTCGAAATTGTCAGACATCGTCCACCATCGAGCTGAAGAGGTGAAAATTGCAAAAATAAAGATTGAATTTGTAGGCGATGCAGGTTGGATTTCTATTGAACGAATTAGCAGCTCATCAATATAACAGCTTTATCACTACAATGGCTACATCTCATGGAGCTAATTCTGATAATAGGAATACAATATACTCTGCATCAC
This sequence comes from Nephromyces sp. MM_2019, assembly GCA_015657535.1. Classification (NCBI taxonomy): domain Eukaryota; phylum Apicomplexa; class Aconoidasida; order Nephromycida; genus Nephromyces; species Nephromyces sp. MM_2019. Next base: position 27,774 of record JADHZB010001209.1, on the reverse strand, counting down.
ACAAAATCCCATTGCACACAGCTTGAAAAGCAAATGAGGAAGACATGCACCCCAAAAAATTCAAGAGAATACCTACCGAGATCAGCCAGGTTCGCATCAAAGAACTTGCATTGAAATTCTGGCTCTGTGTAGAAGAGATAATAACACAATCCATACTCTAATGCACCCACTAATAGCTGAAACAAGATAGACAAGGTAATTTCTGCTCCAAAAAGCCTAGTAGTAGGTCGTTCCTTAGAGAGTTTCTTCGTCGCTTTTGTGTGTAGGATTATGAAAGTTAATCCGCAATTGATAATGCTGATAAAGAAAATACACACATACAGCAAACTTCATTAGTGTCAAAAAAAGCGCATCTCCCAATCTCTTCAGGGAAAACATCAAAAAACGGCAAAGAAAATATAAAAGATGAATTACGTATTACACCCCAATGATCCTGTCAATGAGGGTAAATCACGCAGATTTTACATCTTAGCAACATCTAAAGCAATGCACTTATCAAGCTTTGCCATATAATCAATGCAAAATATAGCAATTTTCCGTTTAATCAAGCACTATTAAATGCTTGATTTAATAAAAGGTATCACCAATACTAGCAAAAAAGCGCACACACACCACCTTTTCAATGCCACGAGAATTAGTCTAAAAAAGCATCCCTCACCTGTCTCCAATAATCCAAAGACCCTCCCCAACTGTAACGCCAATACCGTAAATCAAAATTTTGCACATTGCAACTGATTGGCCATACAGAATAAGACGCTTATAGCCCACATTAGATGTAGCCAAGGCTGCTCTTCCCTCAATCAACAAGGTAATCATCGCTCTGATTGATGT
>JADHZB010001209.1:1272-21077 GCA_015657535.1 Nephromyces sp. MM_2019 | reverse complement strand
CGCACACACTCGCGCACACACTCGCGCACACACTCGCGCACACACTCGCGCACACACTCGCGCACACACTCACGCACACACTCGCGCACACACTCACGCACACACTCGCGAACTCACACCCACATACCTGTTCTCCATGTGAAAACCGGATTTCCTCCACAAGATGCAACATTTTCCGCATAACATATGGGGTAAGTAATTCCGTATACATCAAGATTAATTCTGCAAATAAAGTTGTTCATACATGTTGTTCTCCTATCATCTACTCTTCCATCTTCAAAACCCCACAAAAATAAATACTAAACATCTACTTCCTCATCTTCTACAAAATATCCGAAAACCAGGAAAAACAGGCAAATTCGCTCTAAAAAATGAAAAATGCAAGAAAAAGGCATTCCATGCCTCGTAAAAGATATCACTCATCCCTTCCAAGCTACTTCCCAACATACTCCTTATCCCGCATAAAACTTACAATATCTGAAAGCCATTAGCAGCAATAGCAAGACCAATCAACACCCAAAAAGTCACTTTGCCAATTAAGCTCCCAGTGTAGCCTTTCTGCAATATACCATCAACCTCAGCAACGCTTGGTCCATCTTCCATTATCTGCCGAAGAGAAGAACAGGGAGCTTAGATAGGACACACATACAGCTTCAACATACACACAGATTATATACAGAGAATTTTGACATACACCTACCCGTGTTCAACACAGAGGTGATACACAATTCCTATATACACCAAGATAATGCACACAAAATGGTTCCAACCTACAGATGTGATACACACAAATGAATCCAGTATATACACATACATAAAAACTCAACTTGCACAGAAATAATTTATGTACACTCTTCAGTAGTACAACACACGCTAGCGCCAACTATAGAAAAAAAACATCAAAAGAGAGCTCGCATCCATCTTCAATGAAAGCCTTTCATACCGGCGCACGCGTTTCCATCTTGGCAAGCACCGGTTTGGTATCCTTCGAGGCTCTTGTGCACACTGATAAACAGAGTAACAAAAAGGGACGAGTAAAATATAATGATTGTGGTGCCTCCTAGATTAAGTGTTGTTCAACCGAAAACCACACGCACACACATAAACATTCATTTTGATATAGATAAGGATATATCCCACAAAAAAAAGCACACAAACAACCAAAAAAGACGCCTTCAACAAAGCAAATCACTACATTAAAACAACAGGGATCTGCGAGAGAGTACCTGCTTCTCTACAAAGAACGTGGCATTCATATCAAGAAGCTCATAAGTATCTCCTCTACAAAAGTGTCGTCGATTTAGCACACATGGATAAGCCTCTCAATCCGCAGGAAAATACCATGTTACATACAAAAAATCATCAAAACCATCAAAATTGCAGCAGGCAACACACATACCTGTATAATAGGCGTAGTAACAGCCCAACCAAACCGCAGTAATTCCAAGATAAACATAGAGTGCAATCCACCAGGGAGTCTAAAAGCAACACAGATGCACACACATACATGTTGAACAAAAGGACATTCTATAAGTCGAGAGAAAATTGACTCAATATCACACGCGTACATCACCCACACTCACAGATAGCATCCACCCAAATAAGGCAGGAAAACACATGCATTGCACGCACAACCACATAATCCAGTCAATTCTGAAGATATCGCCTCAATTCATAATGCCCTATCTATCCAGGGGATTCTAACAGCGTGTTAAACACCAGCTCTTTTCCCATTTCACACACACAGAATCACCCACAAAAAACACACACAATCACGCCAGAACGAATCCAAACATACGCCACCACATAGCAATAGGATCACCGCAAATTTCCACTCAATATCAATATCTCAAGCCTCACACACAGAAACATACCATCCTTAGCATGATACGCGAAAATCCAAGCATTCTTCACTTAATTGCAGATTTCTCACCAGATAATCATACTTCTTAGTGTATATCGGGCATTGCAGAAATCCATGATCTATATCTTGCGCATAGAACGACACCACTGGAAATTTGTAGGGCTCATCACGTTTTATCGTCTGATCTACTACAGTGTATATAGGAGCCGCTATGTTAGCTCCATAATGAGAATAGCATGCCTCCATTGCCATCGTATCATACACATTAGTACCAGCGTAGTAGTGCTCAATTGTTGCCTGCATAGCAGCAAGATGATGCTCACAGTCGGGAAAAAATCAGGTTTTGTTGGGCGAAGGAAGATCAGTTCTATGGATGTGTGTGTACAAATATTGAGAATTTTGCGAGAAGCTTCATAAAACCCAACACTTTTCCAACGAAAAATCTACCAAATCATACTAAGAAAAGGAAAAAATTGCCTTCCATTCATAAAAAAAGGGAACACATGTACACATACACACGCACTTACACATGAGCACTTATACATACGAACATAAGCACACGCGTACACACAAACGAATACACACACACCTACCGTTGGAGCATTACTTGCTGCAAAACATGGTCTGTGATGCACAGGAAGAGTTGCATCTTCGCTATGCTCACAGAAGAAAGGATTCTGAAAAGTCAGTCTCTCACCAGATTGATTTTCACAGAACAAGTTTCCTGCAAGCATATGCATGTAAAATTTGATACTGAGCCAATGAGGTTGACCTGGTTGCTAGACTGGCCGATACATAATTTTCTCATCAAGAAGACTTCGCCTACTTCCTTTGCAAAAAACATCTAAAACCAGTTGCAAGCTGAAACTTCACGCCTACTTCTCTCTTATTATCACCTTCTACTACTTGAGAGCACGCCCTTTGTTTTCATACAAACATCTCATCTCAAATCTGTTTCATCTCCCCTTCGCAGACGAGCATTTTGAGACGAGGATATGGTTTTCTGGTGAATGCATCTGTAGTTTTCGCGTGGTATTGCTAGGAAAATTCAAAAGCATGAATGGATGCATGACCAGTATATATCTGCCAAACTGTATTATTCCTAGGAGGATACTCGGTAGAAGAAAGCTTGAGTGTATTACGTGATATCCATTCTGCGCTAGTGTGAACATGCTGTGTGTACCTAGCGTGTATGTAACCTATTCATTTCAGTTGCTTAACATAATAATACTATTTCTAGATCGACAACTTATTCTCCGTATCTAGTGGACTAGCCAAATCAAAAATCCGTTCACTCTTTGTACAGTGGATGAATTATTAGTCAATTTAGTAGTTTCTGAGTCGCTACTCACACACTTGCTAGCTCAGCAATCGAATCTGCTGTCAAGGCAGCTACACTTTGAATGATTCCATTAAAAGAGCAAAACTGGCTTACTCCACTCCAAAGTATTACTGAGCCTTGAAAGTACGCATTTCATCAAACTAAAAGCAAACTACACATTGCCTCCTCACGCAAACAACAAAGCTGATCTACTTCTATATGAGATGCACACACGCATTCATTCAGTCAACTTGCGTCACTGATGCTTCTCAACTCCTTCAGCCTAAATACATGAAACTCTTGTCATCTGCTTATTCTACCCAACAAAAGTATCTTCCAAATGAAAAATCCTGTTTCCTCTTCACAGCTGCTACCCCACATCTCTCCACTACAACTACCATCTTCCAAAGACCTACAAGCTCACAAATCATCCTAAAAAACGTCAGTTTAACCTATAAAAAGCAGGCCTGTATCTACACTATATCTCGTGCTACTTACTCAAATTTCTGCTCCTTGACATATACAAAACTCACAACGTACGCACGCAATATCAACAAAATTAACTAGAATTTGCACTAGGAAATCTATCAAAGAAACAATATACACAAACACTACAACCTAACAACAGTGAGTGAGCAAATAGCGATACCCTACATGGCTCCGGAGGTCTTCCAACAAGCAGTGAGGCTCGAACTTCGCAATCTCGTCCAGAAAGGTACTTAGTCTTAGAATGCAACATTAATGGGTAAAACGATCAAAACTCAAAGAAAATTGAATGAGACACCAAACACTTCAAACCATCGTATGTAAAATATAATGAGCTTTCACACAGGAGAGATACATAGTAGGTAAGCTTGTGTGTGTCTGCGTGTCTGTGCGTGTCCGTATGTCTGTGTGTGTGGATTGGAATCTTCAATAGCGTAATTCGGTTAAATGGCTGCTACAGTTGCTTCTTTTGGTGAAGTCAGCCTTACACATAGGCGAAATAAGAAGAAAACGCCTAGAATGAATTACTCTATCTGAGGATGATGTATGATCACTAAGAGCATACGAATGAGCTAAGCAAAAAGAATATTCGAATGTGGGTAGAAAGCCTTGAAATCTTGTGATGAAGCTAATGTCTACTCATGGTGATGAGTAAGAAAACTCTATCAATGTAGTGGACAAGACAAAGTGTATAGAACTATACATATATGTTGTGGAATGGATGATATTTTCTTCTTGGCTGGTGTGTGGAATGTGTGTAGAACTAATCATGACAAGATATCAACTTAAGCCACATGAAATGTGAGCTGAGAAGTGTGAGATCAAGAAATCTTTCATTCTTCTTAGAGATAGAACTGAGGTATTTGTTGATGGATGAAACTCAACCTGGTGTGTTTGCCTATTTCCGGCTAAAATCAAACGCTAAGGACGCTGCAGCTACTAATCTACAAAAAAAGTTGGAAATGCAGACTTAACCGGAACTGGAAATCAATGCAACTGCTAGCAAAATACAAAGAGAAATTTTAACACACACCCATATATGTCATGCCATAGAAGACGACTGTACCATCGTTAAGATTATCCAAAATTGTAAGCCAACAAACTTGAGGCACATCGCTAGATCAAAACAAAAGCAAAGTGTATACTGGAAATCTCTATAAACTATTTGCATTTGCAGGATACTCAACGCTTAGCACTCAAGTTCAACTGCTGTTCCAGCTCACAATACTAGTGCAAATCAACAGAGAAAATCACCATCTGCTGCACTAGATGATCATTGCATAATCACAGGTTTCATTATCACGAGATAATCACATATATTAACAATTGATATCAGCGGAATAGCCCGATGCTTTATTAAAGATGCAGACTCCACATAGACTTTTAACTGATGGATAGCAGATTGATAGGCAATTAATACGCGCAAACCACGAATTTCACCATGCAGACTAGAAGCTTCGATTGAGACTAGATGCTTTGATTGAACCTACAAGCTTTCAGTGAAGACTAGCACCGTTGCATGAAGACGATTAGTTTTACATATAAGCGATAATGTTTCACAATACTAGAGCACCCCGGTTTAACACCTTTGCAATCTATATATTGGTATGAAGAGGAAGGCTAACAAACATCTTCACGATACAAACCAAGCAATTTTAGCTACACTCACCATCCGCAGTCACATCCACAGGATGCGAATCCGGGCACCTACCACAGGTGCCATCAGGGAAAAGCATTTCATCTTCCAGACAACCCAGAAAACCCAGGGATACACACTTGTCTTCAATTTGCTGCTGAGTTAAATAACCTCCGTTTTCGCGCACACTGATTCCAAATATAGGGCAGGTCAAGTCTTGATCCGGCAGAGTGGATTCACATGATGTCCCATTAGCGTAAAAGTCGTTAGCTGTGATATTTTCAGTGAGAAAACATCAAACTTTGAAGCTTATCAGCGATACAAGGGAGTTTAGTTGATTGATTTGGGATATATAGGAGCGAAGAGGGTGATGCTTTTTATCAGTGGTAATATAGAATTATACAAGCACATACACCACTTCATAATGGCGAATGAAGTATGGACACTGGTTGATATCAGCCAACTAGATACACACTAGGGAATAAAGCTATATGAACGCAAAAGACTAGTTTTCATATAAAAACATTTAAAGACTTACGGATGGACATAATATGGCTACTTTTAGCTTGAATCAGAAAAGTACTGAAGATGAGCCAAGCGTATATTACGTGTTGCCTGCTTATCCGTACCATCTTGGATGGTAGCAGCGTCATCATTCTGCCTTGCAGTGTCCTGACACACAAAGTTAAGCATATTGAATGTAAGTAAAAAGCATCAAAATGTAGGGTTGAAGAGAGATGGTTGCCATACGCTTCTGATGCGAGCGAAGTTTGAGGACAGTCCCTTCACATAGAGTTTATTATACGTGGTGTGTGTTTTATGGGTAAACTAATAATCAAAGAACAAGTGTACATTCGGATCACTATGTATATCATCTCAATACATCAAGTAAGAATAGCCCGAAGCCTAGAACAAGCGAAGTTGGAGTGAATATGCGAGACTCGTTAACATCGTTGAGTCATATTCATGAATTCAAAAGAGATCGATGGATTCACGTATGCAACATCACCCAAGACTAAGAAAGGCTTGGAAAGCTGAGAAAAAGCACTGTAGATAGATAATATAAAACAATGTATTATATTAGCAGAACAAAGAGTATTAGTGGGAGGAAGAAGAGCCTGAGAATAACTAAAGAAGATAAAAAGGAAAAGGGAAAACAGGAAGTAGAAGAAATGATGCCTTTATCGTTCCCATCCTACCGCAACGCTGCTCAAACACCACCCCAAGTAAAAACTCTTCACCTTAAATCATTATCAGTGAATCGTAAGAGTTAACATTATGAACACCCAGAAGTTTGGAACAGGAGATACATCACAGCATAATATCAGCCATATTGTATGCTGTTAGAGTATTAACACCAAGTCACATAGATACCTTGCCACTTTCACGTAAGGAGGCATACCACACAATAGCATAGAAAGTTTCGAATACACCCTCTAAGCAGCCATCACGCAGCGCCAGCACTCTCCCATGGCACTCGCATACACATGAAAGCTAGGTCTGACAATGCTGCTTTAGCAGAACCATGATATAGACTAAAACTTGTTGAGATGACGCCTGCTAACGAACTTCTAGCAACTCACAAGGAATAACTCAAGCTAAAAATCGTGTAGATTTTATAGCAGCATAGAAACTTGAGAAAGTCATTCCCAACCAGAGAAACCTCGGAACAGTGGGCATAGTGTGTGGTAGATTTTGGAGCTTGAGTACTTTCGAGAACATTAGTTCCCAAATGGCAGTTTGTAGTTACAGAAAGCAATCCAATCCCACAAAAACCCGAGAGTTAACATGAAGGCAAACTACAGAAAAAAACATTACTTAGAAGCGAAGAAGGCCCACTTAAACATAAAAAGGATAGCAAACCTCTCAACGCTATTCCCTGTAAATATTCCGCCAAGTGAGTTGCACTAAATTTTATGATACAAGGGGTAAGATGCTCACATGAAAGGGAGATCTTTAAGTCGTTAGTTCACAAACGCCGCTACCGGAATACTCAAGAACCTGTGGAGAGTTCGGTAGAAAATAAATAAAAAATTTATCTGCCATTGTCGATTTACGGAGTAGAGACATGAATTATGAACACACACTAGGGGACACGATAGAGAGCTATCCTGGAAAAAAATTTCAAGAAACATTCAAGTCTCTGTCATAGCACACAGCCAGATGCAATACGCACAACACACAAAACTTAATACTGAAACGAGGAAATTGCCTAGCCTGTTTGGAAAAACTCAAATCATTCTATGGTAGAAGTAAGACATCAGGAAAGTGCTCTGATCTAGAATAGCACCCGATTATATACGAGAAAAAGTATTGTCTAACCATGCCCTGCTAGTTATCGCTATAGCGCGTGGTGGAGAAGGCTTTTTCCGTGTTTAAATGCACTATACACGATACAGAAACTACTAGTTCCACGCACCTCATACACGAGAAAGTCCCAGTACAGAATGCAAGGCAAGAACAACAGACTGCACCCTACATCTACATGAGTGCTTAATAAAGAACATCCAGGTTGCTTGCCTCGGTAAACTAAAGGTAAAAAGTGCGTGCACGAAGGGAACGCAGCACTTATGAGAATTTTCTAACTACACATCTATTGAGCCACTTGAAAGGCTCAGGCTGCATATACAAACCATTAGCCTAATTGCACCTGCCGATTTCAGACTACGTGATACTATCTATCAATAAGGTATATCTATACTTTAAACTAATTTGAATACTCTAAAACTTGCATCAATAAAGCCTATCCCAAACTATTTGAAGTCATCAAGCGGGACGGCAAGCCACTATCCACTTGGCAAGCGAAGATGCCACGATATGTGGATTACACGAAAAACGTTAGACAGCATGTTTATCCTAAAATTATTACAATAGTTTAACAAACAAAACCAAACCGCGCAAATCCTTTTATAAGCGGAAAAAAGAAAAACCTACACACAGAGCTTTACATTTTAAGAAAACTATATAAAAATCCTTTATACTTTGTTTTTTTCTACGTTCCCATCTACAATACAACAACCTTTCGGCATCTACGAGTCGTCATTTCAAGCGCACCACCATGAAGATCGTCAGTGAATGGCAAATGCAGCTACATAAATCCCACTCAAGAGCAAATGCGAGACATCAAAGCCACAATCACAATGGGCAAGCGAGAGATATCACCCTAAAAATTATATACCTTGAATAAGATAGTAACGAGTTAATTTGTCTAAGTAGCGTAGACGATCGATGAGAAGGATCGCCTTTTAGGTACTTTGCAGCGGACCAACGAGTTGAAATGCCTTGATACTCTAAGCACAACCGCGTTATAAAAACAACCTTTACCAGCGAGTGCAAAACATATATTATGGATATGTGAAGGCGCCGTGAAAGGCCGGTTCCAAGGTGCTCACGCGCACCATTTTCGGCACCCAAGTTTCTTTCGGTGTGAAGCGAGAAGTTGCCACCTCTCTGACAGGGCAAGCTGAAAACGTAACACAGCAAAGGTGCGCGCTGGGATAACCCCGTCATGCTGCAAACTACTGGCTAAGAGGTCCGGCTATACCCAGGGAACTTATTATTAGAGAGAGGAGGCGGGCGACGACACCGCGCGGCACTGAAAACAACGCAGGAAAGCTACTGTAGCCAAAGGTCATCTCAGCTCCTCTAGTCTTTGTGTATGTTTAGCATCTCAGGCCGAAGATACAGGGGCAACGGGGTTGTTCCCACGTCAGACATGGAGGGAGGGGAAGAGGGAAACTTGTTGCGCCAGCTCAGTAACGCATTTCGCGAGGTGACGAAACAGTGCAGGGGTAACCGTGATGTAGCGATTTATGAATCCCTAGGTAGCGGGGGTCAGCCAAGGAACCATAGTATGGTTTTCGAGGAGTGCTTGCTCTATGCGCGTGGAAGATAGGTGCAAAAGACATGTAGGGTAACTACAACGCCTAGCACAATTGGTTTGCCGATTCTTCTTCAGTGGTATCGCGGGTGCGAAAATGTGGGGTAATTGAGTATCTTTCGCAATTGAGTTACAGATACTTCTCTAGTGTTACCGCGGGTGCGAAAAACATTGTATGATAACTAAAAGCCTAGCACAATTGGGTTACAGATACTTCTCTAGTGCTAGCACAGGTAGTGTCGGCACGGGTGCGAAAAAACTTTGTAGGTGACTAAACACCTAGCGCAATTGGGTTGCGCATACTTTTATAGTGTCTGCATAGGTGCCAAGAACATAGGGTAGCCAAGCGTCTAGCACAATTGGGTTGTGGATACTTCTCTAGTGGTACCGCAGGCTGCAGCAGATGCACTGTAATAAAGGTTAGCATAAAGGCAGCCTGGTGTGCTTTCCCACGAAACTTGCGCAAATTTCTGTCCGGCTGAGCATGTTAGCCGGTGCCATGAGCAAACTATAAAAGAATAATGAGGTTTATACCGCTCACAAAAGCCGGGGAATCATTGGGATCGAGTTGAAAAGGTGAGATACTAATATGCATTTGGGCTGATGGAATTGAACAATCAGAGAAAGGCATGGAGGAGAAATCCTACTTCAAAAGTCTGGAAGTACTGCTGTTCCTACCCTGTAAAGCCTAGGGTAAAAACATCACCCATGATCGACATGGTTGGATTAATAGTTGTGGTACATATATCTCTACCACGGAGGCAACGAAAATACTACGCGCATTTTTTACATGTGTGTTGTATCGGACCATGAAGTTCAGAATCTTTTAAACCATCATCTATTTTAAAGAGGTCCAAAAATATAATACAGTCGTAGTAATGAAAATCGAAACTTCAGTGGTTTCTGTTCTACGGGGAAGATTAGGAAAATCACAGCTGATTACCTGTTTGGTATGCTCTCTTCAGTATGTATTGCTCTGCGGAGCGTCGTGGAAACATAGTGGTGCTTGCTAGCACATATGGACTCGATATTTTGTAGGTGTACTCGTCGCACATGTACGGTATACTCGCCTGTTGCAAAGCTATCGAAGGAGAAAAATTATATGGTATACAAAATCTTATTAAGAGAAGTTAAATTGTCTTTACAAACATTACATGATTTTTTTAATGAAAAAGTGTATTAGCGCTCCCACGCCTGTAGTAATGCTCGGTGGAAAGGTCACAGTGGATATTGCAGAATATTTATGGCCACGAGAATACTTGGACCGCTTTTTACTTCGTGTTTCTATTAAATTAACCGAAATAAATGGAATCTATCTGATATATCTCAGCAAAATGCTAATGTTATGGGTACGGTTTCCAGGTTATGTGTTTACATTATGGCAGGCAAAGACGCTTGGTGTTCAGTAAGAATGCTGCTGTCCTGCTGTGCAGCAGCGTTGCGTCAAGCTGATTTGAGCTCGATGTTTAGCATCTGCCACAATCCTCGAAAGGAGTAGCGCCGTATTCCGGTGCTAGAAACGCTAGTGTGCTCTCCAATCACTGAATAAGTGCAGTGCGCTGCGGAGGACATGCACCTTTGCTAGAAGGCTTTATTGGAAAGTCACGATTGTTGTTCGAGGCCATTTATAGCAGGGATAAGAATAAAAACGCCTTTTCTTTAAAGAAGGCTTTTGTTTCGAGTGAGAGATAGAAGATTCAAGAAGGCTAAAAAAAGTTTTTTTGCTAATGTTTTTTCCGGGATGACTTTTACCTCCCGAGAGTAGCCCCTAACTTCTCTTTTTCTGCGATTATCATCGCAAATAAAACTGCCAACATATTTGGTCTGCACATTTCCTTGCAGCCTGCGGTTTTTCTTTCATGAAGCATTTGGCATCTTTTACCATCAATATTAGGAAATCTTACATACACTAATGAACCTTAGCAAACCAGTTTAAAAGTGTGCTGACCTGATAGCAAATTTATTCCCTATATTATTTGATATTCCAAACATTGGTACCCTTCCTTAGGAACGTTTCGGTTCAGTGTAGAGTTGGCTTTTGTGCAACTTGAGCTAACGAAATACATCTGCAACTGAAAGGATGAAGTTGGCAAAATACTTAAAGGTGACTTCAGGATTATAGTTTAGGAAGTTCTTTGAGGTACGTATAATAATAGGCAAAGTTGAACCTAAGTTAATAGCTAATTGAATTGACGTTGAATTATTTTCTAAATTGAGTAAATATGAAATAGGCATTTTAGATTCAAAGAAAGGTCATGTTGACCCTTCAAGGAGCCGTTGTGACAGCCTTGTAGACGGTCAGCACCGCAGCAGCGGGATACCATTGAAAGCCAATCGAAACTCATTTACAAGAATCGTCGAAAGTTACCAAAGTACAGTTTATCTGATTTTAGCACTTTATTAATCGGGAGAAGAAAAATATATGGTTTTATAAAGGACTATTAGGGCTAAGTTAAGGTTCACCCTTTATTCGACGCCAGCAGACCGCAAAAAAAATAAAGTCGTGCCATTCGCGCTTTAAAAGATCAATAGCGATTACTACAGAGATTAAAATGCACGATATTACCCTCATCAAAATTTCATAGCATGGAAAGAGTATGCAATGAATTGAAATCAGCATTAGCTAGTGGTAATGTAAATACGTTTAAGAAATGCCGTATATATACTCTTTATTTTCTGATTATGGGAAGCAACTAATCGTGGTCAAGATTAGTTACCAAGTCAAGTCAGTGGCCTCCTTTGTTAATCAATCCAACAAGTATTATGCTCGGACTACAAACAAATTGAATCTAATTTGAGCTAAACTTACATAATGAACGCATAACCTGATTCGAGGTAATATTGCCGAATTCACAAGTTGTGGACCCCAGTGGGGATAACACGGTCCAACTCGAAGCGTCAATCCCAAAATCATATGATCAAAACACTCAAAGAATGCCTATATTTTGGTTCCTTTCACACTTACAGCGCCAGTATTAGCAATACTCTAGGCTTGCCCTACGATTACCGTATTTCAGTGCCGGACAATCATATGATATGATATTAAGATCGATTACTTTTACAATATTATGATTTCTGCTGTATTAATTATATTGCTGCTCATGCCATTCTACCGGAGGCAGCGTAGCCACAAGTAAGCATTATGGTAATCTGGCTCAAAATAACTTATTTATAAATATCCCTAGCCGCTTTTTCATCAGGAGGGTGGTTAAAATACTAGATATTATAAGCAAATTTTTCACAAAATGCTAAAGGCTGCAAGTTCTAAAATCTGGAGCTCAGTATTGCGTAATTGCCCATAAATATATTCAAGTGCTTCTCTTGCAATGTTTGCTATATCTTTTTGATTTTAAAAGTCACCCAAGTCAGTATAGACAAGTGCTAGAACTATGCGCTACCTCGGGGGTCTGACGTCGAGAGGGAAAATTATTAGTGAACTCAAAATTCTAATATTAGATGGTACCTTCAGCACTCACATGTTACTAATGGTTCACTGTTTGTGTTACATCCAGCAGCATCGTTTGAGGTTGCCTTGAATCTATTTGGCGATGTACAATTACACTCCCACACATATTAAATTAGTTTTAAACCTCCAATCCTTCATAGATTCAAGCTCCCTTACGCCTAGTTGTTTCAACAATAAACTTACTAACTTAGCCAGATAGTTGAATCATTCGCCACACCAAAATTATTTTGTCTTGATATGAAGGAGGTACCAAGGCAGAGTCGTACCAAAGTGTTACTACATGCAGCCCCCTTGATCAAAGCAAGCCAACTCGCGAATCGAAGCACCGCAACAAAGGTAGGAAGCTGCTAGACGGGGATCACTAAAGACTTGAATTTTGGGAGCAAAACCAAAGAAAATCTCCCAACTTCCCAGATCTATACTTGAATATATATACCATAATACATCACACCATAATACCTCAATTAGCAGAATATCAGCGCGAGCAAATCCGCTCAATCGGGATAACAGGAACCCTTCCCGCAGGGATGTTTACAATTTAGAGCTATCCTTTGAAATTAATGTTATGCAAAGCCTTCGCTTACGTTTTGCTAACATCTAGTTGTTAAATGATGCAACAACGGCTTCGCGTACACTATTTCAGGTTGTGTATACACTGAAGCCTATAAGGTTCATGATCAAATAAAAAAAAAACTCACGTTAAGCTAACCGTAGCCTATTCGCTATAAGATGTGATTAGATGTTCACAAGACACAAAGTTTTTAACTTTTCAATGCTTAGGGGTTTGCAGGAAGTTGGGAAGCTTAAACATGAAATCTCAAAATAAAAGAGCAGGAATTAATCCAGAACGGATACTGCCACCAAAATCAAGCATATATTCCACGAGATTCTTAACACATTTTCTCATGCCTTTAAAAGATAATCCGCTAGCACAAAAAGAAGAAATAGGTATATCAACCCACCAACCAGTGCAAGTCAGAGTTATGTACTTCTAGCGAAACACGCGAAAGAATATTAATCTAACCCTCAAGAAGATGCACACGAAGATCATATAAGGGCTTACTAAAAACACAGAAATCAATGGAATAATACGATTTTTTCAAACATCAGAACGACTCTCAAAGTCAAGCAAAACATGAAAATATAGCACCGGAAATAAGCCGATGAAATTATAAAGTTTCAAGCGAACGAAAAAGCCCCTTTTCGTCCACCTGCAAGAAGTTTGCAAGTTTGTGTAGAACCTTGGAGCTACCAAATTTTTCCCATAATCAGCTGATTTCTTAGCACGGTTTAAAAGACTTGGTAGGCTGTGCCAAGTACAAGTGTCGAAATATATACACACAGCCTGCTAGAATCACTTTAATCACGCCCAAGACGGTGGTAGCAGAGTTCAATTTTGCCTATTTACTCTTAGCTACAAAAATAGCCACATAAGTCACTATAAAAAATATCAACCAAAAACATACCAATTTTTCCAAAAAAATGGGTTATCTATAAAACAAAAAACATGCAATATTACCAATTTCGTGATGAACATTGGCAAATATAAAAAACGGGGAAACTAGGAAATACTTCCCATTTTATAAAATTAATACGATTTATTTAATGGTAGGCACACACACCAAGCAAGAAGCTTTGGCCAATACACAATTCCATCTAGCTCGGTGCTTATATAACGATAAGGTAGTAGTCATCAAGCAGCTAAAATTGTGCGTAGATGCGCACACTCCTACAACCTTCACGCACACAAAGGACGCTTGAAATAATAAAAAGAAAACAGCTTGTAAGGCGCGATTTTCCAAAAAAAAAATTCTGAGCGAAAAGCCTGAAATTGTTGCTAAGATCGTTGTCCCTACTACGTATGTACTGCAATACAAAGGCCATTGACTTTTTTTGCTTAAAAATCTCCAAAGTCCAAAAGTATATAAAAACTGTAAAATACAGCATTCAAGCAGAAGGATATAAACAAAAAAAAGAGAGATTTTACACGAAAAACTGTGAGCAAACACAGAAGGAAGATTCCAGGATGCTTCAGTGAAAACCAGGGGGATTTTTCACTAAAATTTGTGTTTAAAAGCAGGAAGGAGATTCGAGAAGGGCTCAGAGCTTCCCTTGTATCAAAAGGTAGTATGCATCACCCAGAAGAGGCAGTAATCTCTCCTACCAAAACGGTAATACAATCTAGAGTGCATTTTTTAAGAGAGCTACGACTCAAAACATTAAACATGCTATGTAAAAATAGACCATACAAAAAGTACAGAGCAGCAAACACACATACAAGCTCAGTTACACACACATAAATATTCAGTTACACACACATAAAAACTCAGTTACACACATAACAAAACACACACACATAGCATGTGCAAGCAATAAGCCTACACACACACATGTGTCTATACTATCCTGCCATGTATAGCTTCCTGCAGCACAAAAAATCCGCAAAGACACGGCGCAATCAAAAATATACGCGCCCCTGTTGTATTCATGCAAAATCTGTTTAAAATCCTCTGCGTGAGACGAGTAGAGGAGAGTAGAGGGGGGTTTTTTCATCCATTTTTCAAAGGAGAAAATCCCAAGAAGACACTGCATCTACAGGGAAATTTACAAACACGTCAAACAGGAGATTATTCAGAGGTGTGTCTCACAATACTCTCTTGTTCATATTTTCCCCCAAATTGTTTAGTAGAATAACTTTCCATATCCTTGTTCTTCTTCTTCTTCTTTCTTTCCGACCAAAAATTCTTCACATACTTTCTTCCGGGACCAAGAATCACGACTTTTTCAACCAAAATAGATAAAAGCGTAGTTATCGTCAACAAAAGCAAAAATTGCCACTTAAACGCCGCATCAAATATGTTGTGGTGATAAACCTGAGAAGGGGAATCGGTAAGGATATCTTTCAATTAATGAAGAAGCAAGAAGAAGAGAATCGTCTCAACTGCATAGTTTGTGCTGAAATGCTGTGGCATGTGGGGGTCAAGAAACCAGAGAAAAACAATTTATAAAGTGTTCATGGAAATGAAAAAGCGCAGAGTGAAAAATAGCGAAAGAGGAGTAAAAATGAGAGGAAAAACAGCTAAAGGAGAGAGGGAAAATGGCGAAAAAAGCTAGAAAAAAGCCAAAAAAAAACCAAAAACGCCCCTAAAATACCCGAAAAAACAGCTAAAACACCCTAAAAAAACCCAGCACAACCGTGAAAACCCCTCAAACACACACGAAAACACCGTCAAGCAACCCCCAACACACAGCATAGGATATTTCTCATACCTGGTTGTACTTTGGCTGAGTGCAATTTTCGTATTCATTCTCACATGTCGGACTAAAAGCCACTTGATCCTCACAAGGGCACCCCACCGGAGCTATACCTCCTCCACGCCCTATAGTTTTTCCCAGTTCTTCACCCCACCAATTTAGAACCGACTGATCTCCACAGTTTGTTCTGGCAAGGCAGGCTAAGGCACTGCCATCCCAGAATATAAGGATTAAAAAGTAGGACAAAACAATAACTGTGAAGACATGAAGCTTCCAATTTTTATACCACGCCTGTCGATACTCGTACCTACAATATGAGAGCAGAAGAATTACCACATATATAGCAAAGATTAAAGAAAATCCGAGAGATTTTACCATCCTAAATCTAATCACACACGCGTTAAAACACATCACCAACTTCAAGAAAAAAGGCTGAGCAGCACAAAAATCTCCACAAAAAACCTCCACACTCTACCACTTTCAAGTAAAAAGGCTGAGCAGTAAATTACTGCTAAAAATAGCAAAAAACCACCTCTTCTTCAACTACCAATGAAGCCAAATTTAGATGATTTTTCGGCAAAAAATCGCACATAATAAAATGAAGTTTTCAGATTCGATAAAACGTAGAACAAACCCGAAATTTAAGACCCATCCTGCAGTAGCTAACTGCACACCCACTACAATCCCAACTGTGGCGCCTTCATAGTTATCACACATCGTCCACCACTGAGCTGTAGCAAAAAAGTGTGGAGTTTTTCATTAGGAGACACACAGAAAATCCCACTAATTAAGAAAATATACTGTTTGAAGCTGTATTAATTTGTAAGAGAAAGGCAGGGTTGTGTGCTGGGAAGAAGAGGGAGGCAGGTTTGTGTGTGCAGAAGAGGAAGGCAGATTTGTGTGTTGGGAAGAAGGAAAGGAAGGCAGATTTGTGTGCGTAGAAGAGGGAGGTAGGTTTGTGTATGCAGAAGAGGAAGAAGGGTTTGTGTATAGAAGAGGAAGGCCCATTTGTGTGTATAAATTTAGCCGAATGTGTGCTCTTAATAAAACTAGCATTTAAACACACTCAACCTCATACGCAACAATGTATATTTTTGTATTTGAAGGGTATCCATGAGAATACCTTGATTTCTATCCATAAATTAAGAAACGATTCGCTCACAAGATGGTGTACATACACAATAAACACAAGTGTGTTAATGCTATTCTGGTATAAACCTGCTAAAACGTCAGATTGCAGCCTCATCACTCGAAAAAGAATAAAGTTCGGTTCAAAGTAGAGAAAGCATTAACCACTTGGAGTAAACAGCTAAGCTAAAAGTGTGTGCATATTATGGGAAAAGTATGTTTCCGGGATGGTTGCAACCAAAGAAGCTACACAGAATTTTCAAAGATTCCTTCCCCAGAGAGGTCGCTAGTAATCACCTTTTGAGCCTTATCACACATACAGACTAAATGCCCTGCAAAGACACCAAATTTTTTCCCCAAACACCTCGAAATGCTACCAATCGCCTTCACAAGTTTATCGCACACACACACACACGAACTGCACTGCACGTACACCACAAATTTACCCCACATACCTCGATTTGCCAAGTTTATATCAAAATATTTGCACTTCATCCAGGGAGAATACATTAATATCAAATACAAGGCTACATACTCCAGAAATAAGATGATAACTTGAAAGAAGATAGAAAAGAAGATTTCACTGCCTAAAAGCTTAGAAGTAGGTCGGGATTTTGATAGCTTCTTCGCCGGCTCAGTACGCAATATCAAGAATGCTAATCCACAATTAATTATGCTGCAAAATTAAAAAGGGATTTTGCAAAAATAAGTGGGGAAAAAGATGAAGAAGAGAAATTCTCTCAAAAGCTATGCAGTCTAGTGTAGCTACACCAGGAATTCCTGCGAATTCATCAAAATATAGCGAAAAACCAAGGAAAACACATAAAAATTGAGAGAACCGGATGTGAAAGTTGCAGTCAAAAGGTATAATAGATTTCACCTCAACAGGCAAGCTCAGCAAGCCTAGCAGACTGAGCTGAGAATGCTTAGGGAGCTTAGCTTAGTAAGCTCAGCTCACCACCCTCTTCATCCTCATCAAATAAAAATATGAGTACCCCACGCTTCACATGAAATGCACACACACATAAAAAAAAGCATACGATCCGTCATTGCAGCTTAGCATACTACCAAATTAAAATCTTCAAGAGGGTCCCACAGAAGAGGTAAATGCAGCTGCGAAAACATACTAGTGATAGTAACATACAAACACCTGCATACACTGAGGCATATACTTAAGCAGAAGAGTGCGTAGAGTACAAAAATATCCAATATATATATACATATAGTGCGTTTTTCTTCATCTGTAAACTATAAAATGTCACTGTGAACACATACACACCAGCTTTTCGTAGAGGCGAAAAAGGCCCTCAGCTTCAAAGTGTCTAATCATCTTCCACACACAAGCCAAAGGCAAATTGCCTATATTTCAAAGTGTCTAATCATCTTCCACACACAAGCCAAAGGCAAATTGCCTATATTTCAAAGTGTCTAATCATCTTCCACACACAACACCCACATGAATCAACACAATTCTAGGCAACTCATTACTCATATCCCATCTACCCATAAAATATCCCCATCAGTCATTACAGCTCCAAACAGCCTACTTGTCTCCTACACACACACACACACACAACACCCCCATATCAGCACAAGTTGTGTGTACGAGTTACCTATCTGCGATAAACAGTATAGCTTCCCCTGAAATGACTCCCATTCCATACACAAACGACTTCATCATAACCATAGACTGGCCATACAGAATAAGACGCTTATAGCCCACATTAGATGTAGCCAAGGCTGCTCTTCCCTCAATCAACAAGGTAATCATCGCTCTGATTGATGTTGAGGCAGTATTGAAAGGAGCTACAATGGTTGCCTGCTGATTGCTATTTCCAAGTGCTAAACCGCAATGACTCATCCTTAACGCTGCACAATCGTTTGCTCCATCTCCACACATTGCAGTTACCCCAATCTCCATATGATATCTGAGGGAAGAGGGGGAGGGGGTTGAAGGGGTAGGGGGGCGAGGGGGGTTGTTCTGATGGTGTTGCGTGGCAATTTTGAAGCGTGTGGGTGGAATAACGACGTTTGAAGGTGGGGAGTTTCTGAGGTGTGTGTGTGTGTGTGTGTTGAATATCGGCGTTTTTGGGCTTGATGGAGGAGTAGGATCGACGGAATGGTGAGAAGTGATGATGCAGTTTGTGGTTTAGTTGATTAGATAGATTTACCTCTTGTTGATGATGACAAAGATGATCCCTCTATCTCTTCTAGATGATGCATTCCCTTCCTTTAGCTAAGAATATGACTCACTCACTCCCTCCCTCCCAGTTAAATGCTTCCTCATCTACTCCCCGGCTCATACCTATCATAGGCCTCCCTTTTTCCAAACCCTCTATAAACAACCATTACTATCTCCTTGAAAACCACAGTTTCATTGAAAAATTCACCAAACCACCCACTCAAATAGATATATTCCATCCCACACACAATCCAACCCACAACTTACTTAACGACATCAACCTTCTGACTAGGTTTCATACGAGCAAAGATTCGAGTAAAAGGAATTAAGGAGTGAATAGTCACCACAGCTTTGCCATGCGGCAATGCATCTGCCAACGAAGGACTCAATTCTGCATCGAGCGATTTCAAATAATCAAAGGCAGTGCCAGTCAAACCTATTTCAGCACCAAATACCTGTAAAAAGGAGTAAAAAGAAGCCAAAAACTTTATCCCAGAAAAATTGAGATGACATGCCAGTATACGCAGCTTTTCTACAACAGCAAAATAAGCAGAATGTTATACATCTACCAGAAAGAAGCTGAAGAT